>JBBPBT010000036.1:3852806-3864972 GCA_037974875.1 Cicer bijugum
ATATATATATATATATATATATATATATATATATATATATATATATAAACGAATCTGAGTTGGTAATGAAGACTCAAACTCAAAATCTGAAAAATTAAATTGAGGCAAATGTATATTGTTTTTATTAATCGGATATAGGATAATGTAGGCAAAATCCGTTTCGACCTACTAGTTTAATTCTAATGCAATATAAGTATAAAAGTTTATCCGCAATAGATTAATCATAAGTGTGGGATAATTGAAAATATTTGACTAATTAATTTAGTAGGACTAATTATAAGTGAGATTATGGTAAACACACTTCATCTCCTTTAATTAATCATAAATATTTTTAAAAATTTAGTAGGACTAATTGTAATTTGTTAATATTGGAATTTTTACATTGAGGATATATGTAAATTAAACATTTAAAAAGACACAATTAAATATCACTGTGATCGATTTTAAAATTATTTTTGTAAAACTATAAACTCAAACTTGAACACTCACTTGTGCCTCTTATACCCCTCTCCATATGGCGTACCTTAGTTCCAACACAAGGAACGAGAATACACTGGAATATTTATGGTCGTTCAAAAGTTATGTTCTCAAAGAACTTAAGAATCCATTTGTTTACACACTACCATTCATACTAAAAAAATCAATACATCATCTATTCTCAACCTCAACTATGCACTTAATCAAATATTGATTTGAGATTCATAGTGACGACGTTAACCACCACTCATTTGAGGGGATGAAGTGTTGTCCTACCATGCATATTATCTCAAATACTATATTTAACAAGCTCTAGTATTCTAGAAGATTTAGGCGATTAACAACTAATGACTTATAATCTACATACCCATGTGTAACATAAATATATTTAAAATTTAGAATAAAATACTATTAAGATATATAATTTATAGTTTTGTAAAAAAAAATTTCAAGTTTAAGAAAACAAATAAAAATTCTTAAGATTTGTTTTATTTATTTATTTTACATATGATTGAGAAATATGTTATTCGGATGTGATATAGAATATGTTATGTATTGCAACTAAACCCTGTATACAGCGATGAATAAAAGTTTATGAAGTAAGATTTTATACAGAAAGAAAAAACCTTTTCATATAAAAGATATTACATATAATTCCACTTCTAACATTTATGAAAAACAAAAAAAACCTATCGTATATGATAGCATATAAAATATATGTGAGGTATTTATTCCTGAACGTAGTAGTTAATTAATATTTTAAATGATAATTATGTCGCAAATTTAACACTTTAAAATTATATTTTTACAACTTATTTATATTTTCTTATATAAGATATACATTGAAATCTAAAAAAATATATAAGAGTAATAAAATTTATATACATTATACTAATTTAAAATAAAATATAAAAAAAAGGGAACTGAAAAATTATTATATCTAATCTTATTATGAATGAAATAGACAGCATTTTTATTTATTTTTGATTTGAAATGAGGCAGTGATTTGTGGTGTCTCTTACAAAATGAGTAAGTAGGATGAATTAAAATCCCACGTGTTAGACGCGTTGGTGTTTAATGAGTGGAAATAAAGACGCGAAATAATTATTATATATAATAAAATAATTTGTCCTAAGTAAAAAAAAAAGTAAAGAATGAAATATTTAGAATAAGAGGAGAGTATGAGAGTATGTATCTTCCCGGTTAAGTATAAAAATCACCTCCGCTTCTCTTTATTTTCCAACACGCACACTCCCTCTCTTGCGCTACTTGCTACTCTTTCCCTCTTTCTCTTTCTCTTTCTCTATTCAACGCAACGCAACGCAACGCAACGCAACGCAACACTACCTAACCACATTTAATTCCAAATGCTCCAAATCTCATTCTTCGTCTTTTCAATCATCATCATCACGGTTGTCGCTGATGATGCCGCCGTCACCACTAACCTCCTCGAATCTCTAAAACCAACACCCTCCGGCTGGTCTTCCAAAACACCATTCTGTCAATGGCAAGGAATCACATGCGATTCATCAAACCGCGTCACCACCATTGACCTCCACTCAAAATCACTCACCGGAACCCTCCCTTCAAATCTCAACTCCCTCTCTCAACTCACCAACCTCAATCTCCAAAATAATGCTCTATCCGGTACATTCCCTTCCCTATCTAACCTATCCTATCTCCAATCCGCATTCCTCGGCTCCAACAACTTCACCTCCGTCCCTTCCGCCGCATTTTCTGGACTCAATTCGCTCCAAGACCTCCGCCTCGGCAATAACATTAACCTCTCACCATGGACATTCCCCACCGAGTTGACTCAGTGTTCCAACCTCAACACACTCGATCTCACCTCCTCCGGAATCAACGGTAACTTACCGGACATCTTCGATAAATTCCCTAGTCTAGTCAGCCTTCGTCTCTCTTACAACAAGCTCACCGGCGTGTTACCTAACTCTCTTGCCGCTTCATCAATTCAGGAACTATGGCTCAATAATCAGGGATTAACCGGTTCCATCGCCGTGCTTTCTAACATGACGCAGTTAACTCAGGTATGGCTTCATGTTAATCAGTTCACTGGTCCAATTCCAGATTTATCGCAATGTAAGAATCTAATTGATCTGAAACTTAGAGATAACAAGTTAACTGGTGTGGTTCCTAATTCTCTGACGAGTTTGTCTAGCTTGAAGAATGTTTCTCTTGATAACAATAAACTTCAGGGACCTGTTCCTGTTTTTTCTAAAGATGTGCAATTTAATCCTGATTTGGGGGTTAATAGCTTTTGTCTTGATAAACCTGGACCTTGTGATGCTAGGATCATGGTTTTGCTTCAAATTGCTGAGGCATTTGGGTATCCTTTTGTATTGGCGAATGAGTGGAAAGGGAATGATCCTTGTCAATCTTGGAAATTTGTTACGTGTAATGGGGGTAAGATTGTCAGTTTGTATTTCGGGAAGCAAGGTTTCCAGGGAACTATTTCGCCCGCTTTTGCCAATTTCACTGATTTGAGGAGTTTGAATCTTAATGGGAATAATTTGACTGGTTCTATACCTGAGAGTTTGACCACATTGTCTCAGCTTGAGACTCTCGATGTCTCTAACAATAATCTCTCAGGCGTGGTTCCCAAATTCTCATCAAAGGTGAAGTTAGTAACTGATGGTAATGCATTGATTGGTAAAACTCTTAGTCCTGAAGGTGATACTTCTAGTGGGTCAGCTGCTGGATCGGGAAATGGTAGGATGAAGCCAGGTTTGGTTGCTGGTATAGTGATTATTGTTGTGCTTTTGGTTGCTGCGGTGTTGTTTGTTTCTTTCAAGTGTTATGCTAGAAGACGGCTTCGGAAATTTTCAAGGGTTAGTAATCCTGAAAGTGGGAATGGAAATATAAAGCTTGATCTTGCGAGTGTTTCAAATGGACATGGTGGTGTTCCGAGCAAGTTGCAAAGCCAGAGCAGTGGTGATCACAGTGAACTTTATGGTTTTGATGGGGGGAGTGGTGGAAATGCTACAATTTCGATTCATGTTCTTAGACAAGTGACGAATAATTTCAGCGACGAAAACATTTTGGGAAGAGGAGGGTTTGGTGTTGTTTATCAAGGGGAGTTACCTGATGGAACTAAAATTGCCGTCAAGAGGATGATATCTGTTGCAACGGGCAGCAAAGGGTTGAATGAGTTCCAAGCCGAGATTGCTGTTCTTACTAAGGTTAGGCATCGGCATTTGGTTGCTCTTTTGGGATATTGCATCAATGGCAATGAGAGGCTTTTGGTGTATGAGTATATGCCTCAAGGGACACTAACACAGCATCTGTTTGAATGTAGTGAACATGGGTATACTCCTTTGACATGGAAACAAAGGTTGGCAATAGCTTTGGATGTGGGACGGGGAGTGGAATACTTGCACAGCCTAGCTCAGCAAAGCTTCATTCATAGAGACTTAAAACCATCAAATATACTATTAGGCGATGACTTGAGAGCAAAGGTTGCTGATTTTGGGTTGGTTAAAAACGCACCAGATGGGAAGTATTCTGTTGAGACAAAGTTGGCTGGAACGTTTGGATATCTTGCACCTGAATATGCAGGTATAGAGAGCTTTTGGTTTGAAGCTTGTCCTTTAATTATTTCTTTAAGTTCTTATCTAGTACATTATTTGGTGATTATAGTTATTAGCCTATAGGTGTTGATCCAATATCATGCTCTGATTATAGTTATTAGCCTATAGGTGTTAGATTGAATAGCCACACAAGAAAAAAAAAAAAAATATATATATATATATTTTTTTTTTACCACATAAGAACAGAGATTGGAAGGAAACATAATTGCCATTTGATCCCAATATGTATTTCTGAGAAGTCTTTGTAGCTGCTGCTGCTATGCAATTTTATTTTTTTTCACCTGTTGAATAAATTTTATTCAGTTGCATTGTGTTTTTGTGTAATTCATGGTGGTGGATAGTTGCTGGCGTGCACACACATAATATGTTGTGCCATTTATAGATGGTTAAAAGAATCTGACCTAGCCAACGTGGGTTGGCAAATGTGGTCAACAAGCCAAAATTAAACTCCCATGTCTCAGTAGATGCAGATTCAATTCTCCCAAGTTGCTAAAAATCCCACTTGATAGGCAGCACACCCTGGCCCTATGGGAGATCCCCTGGTATTCACGGGGTTAATATGTTGTTGCAGAATCTGTCATCCTTTCTTGTTCATTTGTGGCTTGGTGCATTGACTTATTTCTTATTAAAATTCTTCAATTTTGAATTGTACCATATTGAACACTGTTATCGAATGGCAGTGCCATGGCGGAAAGCGGTGGTGGGATTTCAAGAATCCGCTATGCCGTTTTACACGCGATGGCAGCCAAAAACAGTGGATTTTGGCCTCTCCGCCATCAACAACACTAGTACTGAATCAACCAGCTGCAAATTTTGACATGTAAAATGCCCTAAATGTTGTTCATCTTTGCAGCCTTGTCTAATTTGAAGAGTTTTACATTAAAATATATGCTTCATTCTTGTTGTTACATTGAGTGTGATTGTGATTGATTGCTTTTGATATGCTAACATATTCCATTATTTATGATTAATAGTGTAAGTAATATTGTTTCTTGGCAGCTACTGGAAGAGTAACAACCAAAGTGGATGTTTACGCATTTGGAGTAGTTTTGATGGAACTGATCACAGGTAGAAAGGCATTGGATGATACTATTCCCGATGAAAGGTCTCATTTGGTTACGTGGTTCCGTAGGGTACTGATTAACAAGGAAAACATTCCGAAGGTAATTGATCAAACTCTGAACCCAGATGAGGAAACAATGGAGAGCATGTATAAAGTGGCTGAGTTGGCTGGCCATTGCACTGCTCGTGAACCATACCAAAGGCCAGATATGGGACATGCAGTGAATGTTTTGGGTCCCCTTGTGGAGCTATGGAAACCTATCACCCATACAGAAGAAGACAGTTATTGCATTGACAATCAGAATCTTCCTCAAGCACTACAAAGGTGGCAAGACAATGAAGGCACTTCAGCATTATTTAATGGCATGTCCTTCACACAAACCCAATCAAGTAGTACCATCCCTTCTAAATCTCCATTATTTGCAGATTCCTTTGGTTCAACGGATTGCAGGTAAACAAATTGATAAATGAGACACCGTCCAAGGGATTTTTCTCAGTCCTTATGAAAGTGGAACAATTGGTTGAGAAAAATTATACCCAAGAAAACCGAAGGTTGTGAAGGTCTTTGATATGCTAGCATCACCAAATTATATATGCCCATTTTTTTATTAACTTGAAAATCCAAGTTTTTGGCTGCTTTGAAAATCTCTTTTACTCTGAGATAAACCTACTTTAAAAGAAATGAGAAACCTACTAGTTAGATATAAGTTTGATGTTCTTTATTGGTTATTATAAACTGACGTATATATTATGGGTTTTAAAAGAAGGTTGGAACATTAGTAGATTCTGAGGTAATTAGTTTTTGAGGAAGGGGAACGACCTAGAGAAATCTTCAGTGTGTAATATATTCCATTTTTAATCAGAAATATATGTATCCCTTATAAACTGTACTCGTTGGTTTTAATTAGGAGTCACCGATAGCATCTTCTCTGTCGAGTCTTTTGACCAAGTATTCGTAAGGTGTAATGTGTGTGAATCATTTCCACTTAATGCCCTGGAAATCAGTAGTGAATAATCGAAACGAGCTAAGCATGTTACTAGTCTAATAAGAAGTTTGTAAAATAAAACAGATGTGAAACTTTAAGAATGTAGTAGTAGTTTTAAAACTAGTATCATTAAACTTTGTTTGGAAGTTTGTAGTGGAAGGAAAGATTATATGTTTTTTTTTTTAACAGTAATATACCTCATTCAATTGATAGATAAATAAGTACAAACAGATTGTTGTAGATGTTTTCCAAACATAATTAATTAAATAATCAAAGACGTGAGCAAAAACAACTAAGGCATATCAATCATGGGTGATGGTGATGGTTAAAGAGAAGGAAGGACTTTATTAACGATAAAGTAAGGAGGAGAGAAGTTCTCTATCTCAGGTTTCATTAGAGAAATATGTTTCACCAGCGTATACGTTAAGAAGGAACAAATGTTATTTTGATAATTTAATACTAATAAATTTATAATTGCTATTTTTTTTTTATTAATTTATGATTGTTAGTTTTTTTTAATTTATTAATTATAATAATTTTATGAACGTTTTTTTATATTAATTTATAACACTTAGTTTATTTTATTTTTATTATTGTTATAAAAATTTAAGTTTGATTTTATTTTACATTTTAATAATATAATAATATTAATTAAAATATTTAAATTAATATTTAAGTTATAATAAAATAAAATTAAAATAAAATATTAATATATAAATTAAAATTGTAGAATTTAATATAATTTTTAATAGTTAAACTGTAAAAATGAATAAGTTGATCTGATATAATATGACACAATAAATTATATTTAATGAATCCATTGAATTTATACTAAAAAAATGAATAAATTGCTTCAAGATAATAGACCTATTTAATAAACTCGTTCACGGATCCTCTTATAAAAATTTTATAATATTTTAAATAAGGTGTCAAATGATTTAAATAAATATTTAAAATACATTGGTTGAAAAGGAAACACAGCAAATGATCGAGATATCTGCTCATCATGTATGGGTGCAAATTAATACATATTTAAAATGGAAGAAAATGTATACATAAACCTATCGTGTGAAGAGAAATTTTAAAGACATAGTTCCATGTTTATAATGAAAATTTTGATTTTCTTTTTGGTTCATATATACTTTTTGCCTAAAATCCGGGATGGTGATTGGGCTGACCATAATTTAATCCAATAATCTGACGTACTATATGTACGTGGTGGCAATATGGGTACGTGGGTTCCAATATCTCTATTTAACATGCACACCACGTTCTATTGTGTCATTAAAAAATATACTGTAGATTAGGTTGGTTGAAAATAATTCACAATGGGTGATTGAGATTTTATTATTAAGTCAAAAAAAGAAAAGGTTTCTGATTTTCACGAGAACGTGCAGCTGCATGTTTTATTAATTTGAGCATGGAGAAGAAGATCTTTGGCGCTGGTTAGATACAAAATCTGAAGTCAACTTGCAGTGTGGAATATTTCATAATTGTCATAATAATCATAATCATGTACTACTTTTTCAACATGTAGTAATATTAATTAAAAAAAGTATTCATATGTCAGCCAACTTTCGTGAGGTTGTATTCCGTTACATTATTATTATTATTATTATTATTATTATTATTATTATTATTATTATTATTATTATTATTATTATTATTACATTCCCAATCCTCGTGGCTGTTTGTTTCTACCAGAATTTCTTAACAACCGACACGCATCCATTGACTTGGCATAAATTAATCTTAAACATTTTAGATGTCATATTTTAATATTGAAAATTCGATCTTTAACTAAAAAAGATATAATTTTAATAGTTGAAAAATATATAAAATAATTTTAGTTATTATAAAAATATAATATTAATAATTATAAAAGTAATTTATACAAATAATTAATTGTTAATTTTGTTAGAAGATAAAGTTAAATTCATGACGTTGTGTTACTCTAACTTTTCCAAACCATTCTTATAGCTCCCTACATTTGAACAATTCTTTTGGATTTTGGGTCAAAATGTTCAATTGGGCAGACATATACACGGAGTTGGAGTTAAATATAAAAATCCACACAAGAAAGTGAAAACTTCTCAAGAAACAATACAATAATGAGTTTTTTAATGGTAAATATTAATTAATATCGTTAGTACTGTTATGTTTGATGTGAAGATCCAACTCTGGACTTATGATTGCAAAATATTATATAGAATGAACATAAAAAAATATTTTAACACTTTACTTACTTTTCAACAAGGTTGATTGTAAGGTCTCAAGAATATACATATTTAATTTGAATCTACTTTGGCAAACATGATACAAGTATCCACATTTTTATCTATTCACTCGTTGTCTCTCATCAACTATCTCTTTTCTCTTCAATGTGGCGGACATATCCATTTTAAGCATTTCTTACTCCATGTGTTCCTTATTATTTTGTGTCTTTTAAGATATTTCTACACCAATAAAAAAAAAATTGATGAAATTATTAATTTTTTATTTTATTCTTAGAAGAACTAAGAGCATAACTCAATATAAGTTCTTTAGATGGAGTCTATTGTACCACATCATCTTGAAATAATTTAATATTTTCTACTCCAACGGTAAACTCAACATAATTCAAGTTCTACTATGTCACGTCTCTCTAAATCAACTCATTCATTTTTTTCGATTTAACTTTTAAAAAATTATATTATATTTTATTACATTAATTTATACATTAATATTTAATTTATATTTAATTTTATTATAACTTAAAATATTAATTTAAATATTCTAATTAATATTATAATACATTATTTTAAATTAAAATCAAAATAAAAATTTAAAATTAAAATAAAATTGCGAAGAAAAAGTATGAGTAACAAATTGTTCCTATTAATGAACTAACAATCGTAATTAAAGGGAAAAAAAAGACTAACGGTGGTATATTAACTAAAAAAAAGTTAATGGTTAAAAAATTATTATTATTTACTAAATTAAAAAGAAGTTAACAGCTATAAATTAATAAAAAATGATAAATTTATTATTATTAATAAATTAATAAAAAGTAGTGGTTATAATTTTATTATTATTAAATTATAAAGTACCGTTGCTTCCTGACAGTACCGTGATGACACCTTGGCAGAACTCGGAAATTAAGTAATTACACGCTCATAGACAAACTCATTTTGATTGCCGTTGGAGATACTCTAAAAAAACTCTCTACTTCTTTTATTATAATTTTTTCGATGTATAAATGTCCAATTATATTACATATTTTAGATACGTGTTCATCATATACTCAAAATTATATCAACGAAATTTTCAGTTTATTTTGAGAAATACACATAGTCCTTAATTTGAAAGTGCTATCACACTTTTTGGATAAAATGTAGATTATACTACATAGTTGAAAAACAAGGAAAGTTTAAATAATCAATCAAAGTAAAAGTTACTCACAAGTGGGTATCTCTCAAGGGTCGGCCCAATAACTTTGAGGCCGAAAACTATTTATTTATTTATTTATTTATTTTTAATAAAAGAGGCCTAAAATCTTCAAATATATTATCTTAAAAATTTCTTTAAATATATTTTGATTAAAAAAAAGAATTTAAGGGTTTTTTATGGTATAACTTAAGGTTTAAAATAAGAAAAATTAATAGTATAACTTAATATATTTAATTTTATTTTATTTAAACAACATTAAATCTAAATTAAAAAGGTAAAAAATAAAATTTAAAATTTTATAAAAGTAAATTTATAAATTATTTTAAAATATACATATTCATCTTATTTCGTCTGTGTATGTCATGAAAAAGACTTAAGTCTTTATGTAGCTCGTTCGTAATAAAAGTTCTCAAACCAAATTAGTTTAACGCTGATTATGATTTTATATAGATTTTATTATTTTTAATCTATCTACACATTTAACTATATAATTTTTCTCTAGCCTCGATACAGTAGATATTGAAATGTGTTTTCATGATGAATAATGATGTTTTATGCGAGTTAGCTAGCAGTAGATATTGAAATGTGTTTTCATGATGAATAATGATGTTTTATGCGAGTTAGCTAGCACAAACAATGTGGATGTAGTACTATTAAGTTAATGTGTGATACCGATTAAGTTACTCTTTTGGACAATTTCAACAAAGGTTTTAAATAATTTTCAAGGTCAATTTTAATTTTAAAACTCTGTTATAATTTTAAAAATTAGACTTCTCATAAAAAAAATTAATAATTAAAAAAGAGGATAAAATAAATTTTAGTCACTATAAAAAATTATTAATTTTTTAATCCCTAGAAAAAATTATTTTCTTTTAATATTTATTTTGATTTTTGTTTCTTTAAAAAAAATATTTTTAATCACTAAAAAAGTTTTTATAAAATTAAAATAGAAATTAAAAGTAGATAAATTTTTCTAAAAACTAAACTTAAAATATCATAATTTTATAAAAATAAAAAATATGTTTAATTCAAAATTACATTCATTTTATTATATTACTAAAAATTAAATTTAAAACCTTCACCAATTAAAAACATGTGTTATTGAACTATTTGCACAATCTAACAGACACTTTTTACATAGTTCAATATCCAGACCCATGGTACTACTATTATTGTGATAGTAGAAATCTCTCTTGCATATCTCTTTATCTATCTTTCAAATGAATTGAACTTTCTTTAGGAAACAAGTTGATGTGATTGATCATGCTTTTGCTTTAATAAGGATGACCACATTATAAACTAACTCACATTTTTATTAATGTGTTAATTTGAAATTTTATGTATTTAATGGTCAACAGTTCGTTATGGTCGATTAAGATACTCATATATTTTAAAAATATATTCGTTAAAAAAAACATTAAAAAAATCTTATGATATGTATACAAAGAGACGTGTTATTGATGGTATTAAAATGAAATGCAATAAACCACAAAACAGCATGACTTTTTAATGTTTTTTTAGAATCTGAAAGCTATATAGAGTTAGATGAATGACCTTTAAATATTAAATTTTTCAATGATTAATAGTATAAGAATGCATAATGATTGTATATAAACATTAAAGGAAAACTTTGTCCATGCCTACTACAATAGTATTGTTAAAGGGAGAACAAAAAATGATAAATACAAAATAATTCACACACAACAATGGTTATTTTTGCATGAGTTTTAGTACCAGTTAATCAACAATTATCAAGTATTATATAGACAAAATTCTTTTTAACATTTGAACTCGTTATTTAATATTTAATCATTGAATTAGATTGGAGAATGTTGTGTCCAGCTGTAAATCACCCATATTCCATTATTAGAAAGAAAGATTCCCCAATAATCAAACCAACCGAAAATGACATTAGTGAAAAAGGTAAAGTGAAAAGTGGGACTGATATACTTTTCTCACCCCACATGTAGTTTAGAATATACATGTAAAATGCATAATTTTTTTTAATGTATATTTTCGAATAAAAATACAATTTTTTTGGTTATTCAAATTTATACGTCTAAAAAAAAATATAACTTTTTTGAATATGGAGAGTTAAAAGAAACTCTTACTTAATAAAGAGAAAAGACTATATGCATTACTTGTGCAACTCTCATAATGTGCAAAAAAGGGAAAAGAAAGAAATGCATTTTAATTTGATTGATGTAATGTTACGCAAATTACATGTTGGAAATATCATGTGTTTAACGTTTGTCTAACATGAATGTACTTATGTACGATACAGAAAAATAAATAAATAAAATTATAATCTTAAATTTCCACGTGGAGTGTAGCCAATTTTAAAACAATAAAAGAATTGAATAGAATAAAATTGCAATATGCATTCTCTGAATTTTTTGGGTTGATGTTTCCTTTTAAAAATATCGTTACATTGTTCTAATTCGTTTTTGGATAGGTCTATTTTTATTTTTCTATTAGGTTAAGTGGCTTTTTTATAAGTTAGTTTTTATGCTATTTTTCATTTATAAAAATATATTTTTATCAATTCTATTTAAAAAATATGAATAACTATATTGATGCAACAAATTATAAAAGTAAATATTT
>JBBPBT010000036.1:3865480-3891079 GCA_037974875.1 Cicer bijugum
AAAAATAAATAAGTCATTGGAACTAACATAAATGACTAAAAGTGTAATTTAAACTAAATTTTTTAGAGAATAATATAGTATTTGTACTCTCATTTTAAAAAATATTTGTACAATTGAATAGTAATTTCATCATTTGTATTCATACACATTAAGTATCTAAATATTCATACGAATCGTAGTAAGTGATTAAAATAAAAAAAATAATTGTTATGATTGTGACACCGTTAAAAATTATAAAAATATATTTAAATTTAAACCATAAAATATTACAAATAAAAATATTTACTAATTTAAATATTCTTAGATAATGCACATCTTTATCTTTATGTGTATACTTGATATTTGTAAGAAAGAGATTATTGAACTACATTATGTTTGATCTTATTTTCAAATTTACGAATAACTCATTTATTTTTAGTGTATTTATAGTAGATTTTTTAATTTTATTTACAACAACTCATTTTTTAATTTTTATTAAAATAATTAATTTCTTATTTTGGTTTTTCTCTAATTTACATGGTCGATATTTTGAATTTTTTCTATTAGAATTATAAATTATACATTTTTAACGATAGAGTAGAAGAAAAAGATGTCAATTAGATATAAAAATTATGAAAATTGTACTTAAGAGACACTGTTTGAAACTTAAACCATATACCTTTAAAAAATTTAAAGAACCAATTTAAAAATTCTTTACTTTTATAATTCATCCCATTAACTCATTATGTACATGACTGTAACAATTTATGATGTTTTTTTTAACAAAACTAAAAAACAAAAGAAAAAATAATCCACTTACGAATGTAGCCAATTTTTAATAACATACCAAGACGATCCAAAACTACAACCACAAATTTCAGAATTGTCATGCTCAGGACACATCCTCAAGGAGTTGCTGTTTGCTACTCTTAAATTTTTTTTATCATAATCAATATTTGTTTTTTATTTTTGAAAAGATAGAAAATGTCAGTTGACACATATAGTTGAATCTTCTGCTCATACTTTCTATGACTTGTATTTAAGTCATAAATTTTATAATTGGTAGATTATATGTAAATTTCTCTATAAATCTTCGTTGAGGTTGATGATTCTCTTTGCCCTTGTATGAAATATGTCTCTTCTAATTTAATTCTTTTACTAAAAAAAAAAAAAGATAGTGCATGGTCCAACACAACTAATGACTTTAGAGAAAACAACATAAAAGCAAAAGGTAAGACTCAAAATAAATAATTCAATATAAACGTGGGATGATGGGTTTGGGACTACATTAGTACACATCCTTATGGCTAAAATCATTTCAATATACACTTTTAAAGTAAAATATTAGCTATGCATATTATTCAATCATTCAAACTAAGATTAAATATCTCTAAAATAAATGTTTCATTGGTTTATGTATTGATTCTGATTGCTGAATTTATTTAATCACTTAAATAAAAGTAGTATACTGATTATAAAATACATGAAAGTGATGAAACACACTCAGATCATGAAGATATTTATGCATACTTTTCATCTGATTGACCATAAAAATAACAAAAAAAGTGCACTTGACAAAATAAAAGGAGCTCCAACTTTTCTTATTTTCAAATAGTTACATTATGCATATCAGACAGAAACTAAGACAGCAGCATTATAAAACACAAGAAAATTTTAACAACTTTATATGTTTTAAGAATTTGACAAGGATTTGAAGCTTTCCTGTGATTATAAGATAATGGATACTAATTCAGGAAATTGGAGATGTCCTAGAAAGTTTCAATTGCTTGTTACTTCAGTTCTTCTTTTACTGCAAAACTTTCTGATCATCCCTCAGATATTTGCAGAGGCAACAAGCTCAGTGAGTCCAATTTTGTAGTTTGTAGTAACTATTTCATTTAATATTTAACACACAATTCAATAATGTGAATAATATCTATTTTATCATAATGATTTATTAAATCATGCTTCTAGGTACATATTGTGTACATGGGAGATAAAATATATCACAAACCAGAAACTACTAAAAAGTATCACCACAAAATGTTGTCTTCACTCCTAGGAAGGTATGGCTTATAATATTTACATATACACATTCTTTTCCTAACAGAGATGACAATGATAATTATCATTGCAATAAGAGCCAACAAAATAATAATTATAATACTAATTGTAAATGTCTTTTTTTTTTGTTCTGAAGCAAAGAAGCTGCAAAGAATTCACTTCTTTATAGCTATAAGCATGGATTTTCAGGGTTTGCTGCTAGAATGACAAAATCTCAAGCTGAAGATATAGCAAGTATATATGAATATGATCCTTTCTATAATTAAGCCTGATTTTTTTTAACCTATTTCAGCACCTTTTAAAAGCTATATATAATGTGACAGAGTTTCCTGAGGTAGTTTCTGTCATTCCAAATACCATTCACAAGCTCCACACAACAAGAAGCTGGGACTTTATTGGGGTCCATCATCCCTCCTCAAAAAATGTTTACTCTAAAAGAGACTTAGGTGAAGGAACCATCATTGGTGTCATAGACACAGGTACTAACTAATAATTCTCATACAAATATACAATCAAGCACTAGAAAAATGAAAACGGAACGCATTCATGTCGTTAGCAATTTGGTATCGTCTGATTAAGATCAAACGGCCTAGATTTCGAGCAAGTTTATAACACATTTTTAAACCTAATTTATCGAGATTAATATGAGCCGTCTAATGAAAATTGGACGGTGTGGGTCCGCTAATTGCGTGAATGTAGGGGATTCTTGACTGCACCAGATCCCTAGAAAAAAGGATTTAGATTGTTTGCAATATGTCTGCACGTAGTCAACCACATCCAGACTCTCCGATCAAGATTAAACGGTCTATATTTTAATACAAATTTTATTTTTTTAAAATCTAAAATACCAAACTTGAAATCTAAACAGTTCAATATTGATCGGACAAGCCAAATGTGGCTGGCTGCGTGCAGCACGAGGTTGTGAATGTACACAACCTGCATCCGCTAGAAAATGGCATTGTAATGTAACCAATGATAAACATGATCTCTTCGAAGGCATTTGGCCAGAGTCAGCAAGTTTTAATGATGAAGCAATGGGAAAAATCCCAACAAGGTGGAAAGGAGTTTGTCAAGTGGGACAACACTTCAACTCAACCAACTGCAACAAGAAGATAATTGGTGCTAGATGGTTCCTGAAAGGAATAACTGATCACACTAATCACACATCAGAATATCTCTCAGCTAGAGATGCTATTGGCCATGGAACTCACACAGCTTCCACAGCAGCTGGATATTTTGTTGAAAATGCAAATCATAGAGGACTTGCTTCTGGTTTAGCCAGAGGAGGAGCACCTTTGGCTCACTTGGCTATCTACAAGGTTTGTTGGGACATTTCTGTTGGAGACTGCACTGATGCTGATATCCTCAAAGCATTTGACATGGCTATACATGATGGTGTAGATGTCTTAACCGTTTCTCTTGGAATTGGCATTCCTTTGTTCTCCTATGTCGATCAACGCGACACAATAGCAATCGGTTCTTTCCATGCAGCTGCAAAGGGTATCACAGTTGTTTGTTCAGCTGGAAATTCTGGACCCATGTCTCAAACCATTACCAATACAGCACCATGGATCATTACAGTTGCAGCCACAACAATAGACAGGGCCTTTCCAACAACCATTACACTTGGAAATAACCTCACTTTGTTCGTAAGCTACTACTACTTCACTATCAAATTTGGAGAAATATGCTATCAGCTAACACTTGATATACTTATTGATATAATGTAGGGTGAGTCCATCGACAACGGAAAACATAATCTTGGATTTGTTGGCCTCACATACTCCGAACGCATTGCTCGTGATCCATCTAATGATTTAGCGTGAGACCCTTCTTTCTTCTTCATTACACACACATACGGATGGGAATTTGTTTACTCTACCAGTAACTCTTTTCAGTTATAATTTTTTGCACATACTTCTTGAATATATTAGATCTACAAATTTTCATAAAATTTTAAAATTATTTGATCCTTCATTGAGTAATGCACGACCGTTGACTTAATAATATTACAACATTCAATGGTTGTGCTGATGAAACTCGATATCTATACAGAACTATTAAATGAAGTAACTCTGGGTAGTATTACTCTTGGAGTAAGTAGGTTCATATACCTATTATATAAAAAATCTCATTTGTGTATATTTTGTATCAACTGTACGTGTCTTCCTTTCAAGCAAGGATTGTCAGCTTGGAAGTCTGAATGAATCAATGGCAGCAGGCAAAATTGTTCTATGCTTTTCGGTATCAGATCAACAAGATATTGTTTCTGCAGCACTTACAGTAAAGGAAGCTGGTGGAGTTGGATTAATATATGCACAGAAACATGAAGAGGGACTCAATGAATGTGGTATATTACCATGCATTAAGGTCGATTATGAAGTTGGGACACAACTACTAACCTATATAAGAAGAGCAAGGTGAGGAAATAATGCATAGATTCACAACATTGGCTTCTGAAATTCATTTGAGCTAAAATTAATATTAATCTCATATTCTCATGTGGAAGGTTTCCAATTGCAAGTCTAAGTTTTCCAAAGACTGTTATTGGAAAATGGATATCTCCAAGAGTTGCATCTTTCTCATCTAGAGGACCAAGTACCATGTCTCCAACTGTGTTAAAGGTATCTTCCAACCTTAAATTCTTACTTGCAGCCATGATTTTTTTCTATTCAACCACACCAAGTTTCTGGCATTATGAGACAAAAATGAAATTAATATATATTTTAACAACACAAGTTGAACTCAAATTTTTTTAAACTACATAGAGAATTGCTTGCTGCCTAGGAAATTCTTTCAAAAAACAAAATCACAATCAACCAGTCATTTGTTAGCACAATTACCGGTAACGAATAATGACTTTTGTTACCTTCGACCGAACATAACAGATAGATCTTAGCATTTGGATTAGATCTAATTTAGTTAATTCAAAAGTTTTGGCTATAATTGTAGTATTGTAAGACCTCTACAAAATTAAATAAAAGAACAAATAGAACTCAAAATAAAATTTAAAATACGTGACATCACAAAACAAAAAATGTCTATTTGGTGTGCTATTCTTTAAGTTATAGTCTGAAAATTACCACAAAACAAAAATATAAGGCTCTTACTCATCTTTCAATTTATGATGTCATTCAAAACCTGTACTCTTCTGGGAATGGTTCATGGAGATATAGCCTGACATAGCTGCACCTGGTGTGGACATTTTGGCTGCATTTCCACCAGAGAACAGTAAAAAGAGCAGTGGATTTACATTCTTATCTGGAACATCAATGTCTTGTCCCCATGTGGCAGGAATAGCAGCACTCATCAAATCCAAACACCCAACTTGGTCACCTGCCGCCATAAGATCAGCTTTGGTAACAACAGGTGAGTCAATGAACATCAAACCCCTGAAATGCATGATTAAATTCTAGTATAGTCACAATTTCTACTAAGCAAAACCAATATAGTACTAATTAAAAAAACCTTCCGCATTAGTATTGATGTCATTTTTTAATATTTTAATATACCTTAACTTTGATTGATAGTGTCTATAAATATTATACTCACACAAAAGTTACTCCATCTCGAACTACAATTTTACATATTAATGAGTTTGTTTCATTGTAGATAGTATTACAATTGATTTTGTCTTTTATCAAATTAATCTTAGTGAAAGGACAAGTTGTTTGGTTTCGCTATCCATCAAAATTGTCTTCAAGTTTAGGTTTGATTAGAAGTAATAGATCTTAGATTTATTAAACTATCAAAGTTTAGGTTTGATTAGGTTTTGTCTTGATTTGAAAAATTTACATTACTTTAACTTCAAATTTTCCAAAGTAAAATCATCCAATTGAATATAACTCCTATAACTCTTAAAATTTGGACGGGAACTAACTCAATCTCATAAAACTAGTTTGTAAGATGAGAGACTTCTCCCACTTATAACACCTTAGGTCTAGGATTAGACATTTGAACTGCAAAATGATAGTCTAATAAATCTTAGATACTATTTTAAAATTTGAGTTGAACCTATCTCAACCCTACAATATCGTTTTATCTATCTCAACCCTATAATATCGATCTGTAAGGTAAAAAATATATCTTACTTAAGAACACATTTTCATGTCATATCTCATCCAACTTGAGACTCTAAACACTAACTTTCCTTCAAAATTAATTATAATCAAAATCAGTTTTACAAAATCAATTATATTCGAGATCAAATGTTGATCCAAACACATTATCAAAACTAATTTATTGTAACATTGAAAAGTGCAGCCTCCCAAAGTGGAACTGATGGAAGCCTAATATCTGAAGAAGGTTCGACACACAAGGAAGCAGACCCATTTGATATTGGAGGTGGACACGTGGATCCCATCAAAGCAATAAATGCAGCAGGACTCATATACAACATCACCACAGAAGATTATATCCAATTCCTATGTTCTATGGGTCATAGCACTGTATCCATTAACAAAGTGACCAAAACAACAAGAAGTTGCAACAAACAAAAAAGCCAAACCCTAATGAATCTCAATCTTCCTTCCATATCAATTCCAAATCTGAAAACGGTTGCAACAGTTATGAGAACAGTTACAAATGTTGGAAATACAAGTGCAGTTTACAAAGCTATAGTGAAAACTCCATATGGTATAAAAGTGAGAGTTGAACCACAAATTTTGAGCTTCAATTCAGACACCAAAGTTCTTACCTTTAATGTTAGTTTCATATCAACTCAAAAGTTGCATGGAGATTACAGATTTGGAAGCTTAACATGGACAGATGGAAAGCATTTTGTGAGGACACCAATAGCTGTGAGGACTATACAATTTTAATTTTAATCTTAAGCAGATGTTATCCAAATGAGTTTGTTCAACATCAATTACATAAGTTTTTTATTGGACTAATTAAACAAATCCTACTTTTCGTCAATTAAGTATTTATTATATTCTGAGATTAAAAACGTTTCTAGATTTTGAGTCTAAAAAATTGAAATGGCTGCTTGAAAGATTACTTATTTATATGACTTATGGTAATCAATCTAAAACTAATTGCAAAATATTAAACTTGAGTAAATTGTCATAATTCAGTAAAATAATTTATACAAAATAAAGAAGGTGATTTAATTATGTTATTACATATATTGTTCTTACGGTGCTGTAGTTAATGTACACTAAGCAAAAGGACATTTGTAAACTTGTTAGGATGGTTCTATTCCATCTCCTAGAGAAGGAACAACTGTTGCCTCTAACAAGTAGCACATTTTCACTTCATTTTTTCAAAAATTGAATTGAGACGTCAAGGTGCTCTAAAAATTATATTTATATAGTTGAAGAGTAAAATATGTTCTTTTACCTATAAACATGTTAATAAATTTGAATTTGATTTTCTTGAGAAGTTCCTACATGTTGGTAGATTGGAGAATCTAGTTCCACTTCAATGAATACATATAATTAGTTATTAAATATAACTTTATATATAGTTCTTAAATCTTAACTTTACTGAAGAAAAAAATGTTAATATTGTTATATTGAACATTATGTTCTAGATTTAAACCCACAAATTCGCAGATGTATGCGAATTTATAGTGCTATACTTACTATCTCATTCATTAAAAAAAAAAACCTTCATGTATATATAGGATCAAGTTACTTTAGAAATAACAATGAACAATATTACTAATATTACTCTGCTTATATTATATATATATATATATATATATATATATATATATATATAAATAAGTAAATATTGATCATCAAATTGCATTACTACAAATTTATTATTTACATGAAATTATGTGTATTTGATCATTGGTTAGTGTAAAATGACAATAATCAACAATTAAATCGATAAAATTCAATGTTTAAAATGAATTATTAATTAGAGTAAGTCTATCCAGTTACTTTTGGAGTAACAAAGTCTCTCTTTGTGTGTGGTGAGGGGTTGTTGTAGGGTGGGGCGGAACAAAAGAATGACTAAAATGCTTATTCGAGAAGGCCATCCAGAAGGCCAAAATTATAACGTTTCTGTTCGATAATTTACAATACAACTCCAAAAAAAGATTAGTGCAGACATGTTTTATTCCCTTACACGAGAAACAAGCTAGCATACACTGTTATTACAACAAAAAGCAAATAACCTACCAAGCAACTCAAGAGAGGAACAGAGTTACAAAATTTTTGTGGCATAATGACACCTATGATGGAGCACCAAGATATGAGGCAAGTCGTAAAATATCACTAAATATTCCACCAGCTGTGACTTGAGCACCAGCTCCTGGCCCGCGAACTATCAGAGGTTGATTCTTATACCTTCTTGTTGTGAATGCAATTATATTATCTGCTCCAGACAATTGTGCAAATGGATGATCCTTCTTGTATCTTCGCAGTTCTACAACACCTTTTTGATTAGTCACGTCCACCACTCCCACGTATCTCAATACCTATAAACATAGGAAGCTCAGACTCAGTTGCAAAAATGATATCAAAAAGAGAGAAAAAAGAATGAAAGATGTCATTGAAAAATATAATAAACACTGCTACTATATTATCAAATATCAAATAAAACAGCAATAGATACAAGCATGAACCTGCCAGTCCAACATAACTCAACCTATACATTTTTTACTTCAGATTGTGGTCTATATGGAAATCTACTATGCTTTGAAATATCTAAACTTGCTTCTATATTTTATCATATGATGAAATAAAATTCAGGTGAGTTGAGTCCCGAGTCATTGAACTTGCTTCTCTACCAACCTGTGAGCCCTCCTCTACTTTTTATTATGTTTCAGAGGAAAACGTTTCAACCTTGCTTTTCTTGGCTTGTAGGCTTAAATTTTAATTTCAAGAAAAGAATGTATGTAATATGGTATCATCAAACTATTAACAGTTCTCATAAGTTGAATATATCACGCATGGACAAAGTAGTAAATGCAACTATTATTTAGATACTTTAACAAAAAATAAACTGTCTTGAGAGTGTTACTCACTTCCCCAGCATTATCGGCATCTTCTTGTTTCTTTGCGAACTCCGGGTCAAATTTTGGTAGCTGTTGCATAAAATCCTGAGCTGATGCACATACCTAAATAAAATAATCAAAACATCCATGTCAAGCAAAATGCTACACTCTTAAACTATTTTTTTTTTTTGATAAAAAACAATTGGGGCGCTACACTCTTAAACTAAGAGCTGCATAATTTATAGAAATTGGTTCTTACTCGTAGTGGTTCTGGCACTAAACTTTCAACTGGAATATTAGACAGTTCTAGCTTTAAACCAGATTCCCTTGCAAGAATGATCACCTGTACAGCCACATAGCTTTAGGATGTGATTTTGAAATACCACAATCATGAGAGAATTATATGAGGCATTTAAATGTTCTGATTAAGCCTACATCTCATTTATTTATCAGGAAAAATATAACAGATACCTAAGCGTACTAGCTTTAGTTCCCCCAACCTATCCAAGTCTTCTCTTTTAAATTACATATATATGCACTTACACAATAAAATGGGTATAAACAATTTTTTATACACGTGTATGAGTAGAATTCTAAAATGAAGGATAGCAGAGACATAGGTACAGAGAATCATGTAAATGTCAAATAAAGTAAAATCCACAACAACAATAACAACCAAGCCTTATGCTACAAAACAAGTAGATGCACCGATAACATTGGACCCTACCAAGTACCAAGAAAAGATTTTCAATAAACCATGTAAAGTAAGGCTTCTCTTGATGGTTTCTCCAGAATTATTAATAGATCTTCCTCTATCCATTTAATTAGACTATATTCCATTGCATCTAGATTGCTTTTATTTTCATATGACCTAACCACCTTCAGCATATTTCTGTCATCTTCACAAAAAGTGCTGCTTCAGTTACCTTACAGATAAACTCATTCCTAATCTTAGGCTTTACTGCATATATATCCATTTTATATTTACTTAACAAACTTGTGCATGTGAAACAATCTTGTTGGAATTTTAAGGACAAGATAAGGATGACGCCGACTCCTGTTCTCTTTAATAGTACAAATAATTAAGAGAAAATAAATCCTTTTTTTGATAACGCTTCTTTTTAATAGGCTATTTTGATAACACACCTGAATTTTTACTTTTACATATATGTCATATGCTTTATATCATTCTTCTAAAACCCAACAAGTAAACTACATCTGAATGTAAAATTCGTGATGCTTTTTTCTGACAGCTTCTTGAAAGCAATTTTTGGGGAGAAGGGCAATTGATTCCCTTTTTGGATAAAAATGTTTGCAAACATGCATCAAGAAGTTTATATGAAATGAAGTGTATACTCATGCTTTAGTGCAGCATGTGCCTGTACATATTAACTACAGATGTACTGTAGAAAAAAGTATATTAGAGTAGAGTACGAATTAATATTGGGAGTAAATCAACCTCAAAATGGCTGCAATTAAATTGAAGCTTAAAAATGGCAAAAAAAACCAACCTCAAAATCCAAATATTTAATTTGGAACATTAAATTACAGCCTGGTCATAAATCCCAAACAAAATTGAAACTTGAGATGACAGAAGCACAAAGGGGCTTCTGACATTTGAAATCAAAATTTGGTAAACATGTACCTTTCTAGCAACATCTGTTCCAGACAGATCATCCCTTGGATCAGGCTCCGTATAACCTGCTTCCTTTGCTTCAGCAACTACATCGCTAAAAGCCCGGCCATCTTTGAAGTTATTAAAGATGTAACTCAAAGTCCCACTGCAGAGTCACAGGCAATACCTTATGGTGAGTGCTAAAAATCAACCAATAATGCTTATAGACAGTAATACTTGAAAAAATCTTCTAATTTTTTTCCTGTATAGGATGAAAAATTGCCGGAGGGTAGACAAACGACACTGATTGAAAGAGCATAATAAGTCTCAACATCTGAAAGAGCATCATAAGTCTCAATATCTGAGAAACGACACTGGGTGGGACAAACTACATGGAATATTTGATACCATAATACTATGTCATAAATTAAGATAAATAAATAGAAATATGTAACAGCGAACCTGAATATGCCTTCAATTTGCAAAATCTTGTCTCCAGTTTCAAGGAGGCCACGTAAAGTGCTGACAATGGGAAGACCAGCTCCGACAGTAGCTTCATAGAAGTAGTGAGTATAGGATTGCCTTTGAAGAGCTCTTAACCTCAAATACTGGATGTAGAGAGTGAAGGTGAGAAAAAGCCATAAAATTTGCGGTTACTACGATTACAAAGTAACCAACAAAAGAAGTAACATATACTGGCAGCAGCTGGTGAAGCTTAAAGAAGGGAAGCATTTCCAGAATTACAAAAGTTTTATCAAAAAAGTACTCAAAAAGTATTCGTACAATCAGAAGAGAATTATCCTTAGCTCAATTCCAACAGTAGTTTCTGTTCCAGTTTATGCTAACAACAAAGTTTCAAGTTAGCTGCTAGTAACTCAGTAAAATGATGTAACAGCACTCATTGTCAAGGTAACATAATTTCAAAATGCCAAAATATAATGTAAGATTAAGAGAAGATGTTGCGGAATAGTTGACAATGACATCCACAGACAGCTTCAACTTACAAAGTTACTGATTAGTATTAATCCTCAGCATGAAGAATCTGTTAGAACGCAAACACATAATTTCCGCAAAAACATATAATTCAATTTACACGATGAAGTTTTTCGTTTTCTTAAAAACCGAGAGAAGGGGACAGAAGCCAGAGGAAAGAGGGTATACAAAAATGATGAATGAGTAGAAGCTACCTCTCCAAATTACCTTATACTGACAATGCAATTATGTGGTTTTCCTTTTCAGACAAAATTTTGATCGAGAAGTGCTCTTTTCCTTAAACAGATATATTCATTAAAAAGATCATAAAAGTTGAAAACAAATTAACCTAAATTGATGTACGGTAAATTCTATTTCTAGCAGAGTACATAGTGACAAAATAGGTTTGGAATTTCAAAAACCTATGGCACTAACTAATTAGGGGAGACAAGTCAAACACAACCAACAGCATTCTATCCATCAAAAGGACAACATGAATTACTTTACCTGATCAAGTGGTCCTGAATTTGCCTTCTTATTGGGGGTAACTACATGTATTCCTTTGCGCAACCAATCATAGTAATAGCCAGCAATGGCAGAATCAGCTGTGCAGTCAACTAATGCCGTGTTTGGTATAAAATGATTTCCATGCACGTGTTTTACAAATTTTTCCAAATCAGCCACTTCTCCTCTTTCCTCTCGAAGTTCTTTCCACCTTGCTAAGTCAATACCCCTGCAGAGAGCAATTACAGTATGAATTAATTGAGTATGAACCAATTTTGTCAATCATGCACAGATAGCCAATGACATAAGCTAACACATCACAAGATGCATTTTGTAAATGTAGTTCCATGATGTGTAGGGGCCAAAGAATTCCTATTGTCAACAGTTAAACTTTATAAGTATGTGAGAGAGTCACGATACTAAAGCAGAAACCATAAAATCGCCCATGCCAAGAAGCATGGATTACCAAAAGTAACCAGGTATCACCTAAATTTTGAACTCACACCAGATGAATAAAAATGTTTAAGATGAACTGCTAGCAACAAAGCCTAGCTGTGTATCATTTAGAGAGATTCAGTTCAGGGTGATTTCACTTACACATCACTGAGAAGCATTGACTTTGAGCCAAGTATGCCCATTACACGCAAATCAATGTTAAATTCTTCTTTTAGAACTGAAGCCTGCATTGAATGAATTTTGAATGAACTTGTCCCATATTTCAAGAAGCCTTCTGGTATTTACAAATATGAAATATCCAAATGAATTTTTAGCAAGCCAGATTCACAGCATCATATTTAAAGGAGGTAGACTACTCAAGAATTCTACATTTTATTTCTATTTCTGTTGTAATTTCGAATTGGATAAATAATTCCGGAAAAAAGAAGAATGTTTCAACGAAATGTTGTTTGGTCTTCATTGAGAACTTGAGTACAGAGTAAACATTTTTAATTTTAGGTTAGAGGTTTCCGAAAATTTGAAAGTGGAAACCCCTTTCTTTATCTTTATTTTGTGTAACTACTTAAGCCGGATGAGAGGAAACCCTCACGTCCGATTTTCAAAGGGAATGTGAAACGCTTCCCATGGATCAAATCAAACTTCTATTAATACCAGTGGAAAACGTGAGAATTGGAGATACTTATGAATGTCAGAGTAAGACAACTGAATATCCCAAATAAAAAAGAAACAATAATTAAATTATGATCACAATATCATCTAAACATGAGTTGGCACATGGTTAAAATAATATGAACTCATGACCAGTTATCGTCAGAGCCTCACTATTTAAATAAGGTGGCAACTGTAAAACTTCTAAGGTTATAAATAAAGAGAGATGAGAAAGAATAATGATTCAGAAATATGAATGGTTTGAAATGATTGATGACTATGATTTGATACAAAAATCTAAACAGTAAGCCTTACTTCTACAAATACAAAACTCCAAGCCCTAATTAAACAGGAAAACAAATTATGATAATAACTAAGAAATATGAAACTAATCTTAAACAATAATGTAAGATACTCTAAGATAAGAAATTAATCCTAATACAATAGATAATATAAGATGATCTGCAATAATACTAAGATCTTATAAGGTATTTTTATATCTACTAATACTTCCTTAACTGTAAAATATTGCTTAATAAAACTTTAGCTTGTTCCAATTACCTTTTGAAAAGGATAGATAATAGAAAATAGAGTAACTGGTTCCGCACAAAGGACAGTAAAAGGCAAAATACACATAAAAACTTATAGGATAGAACCAAAATAAATGAAACTGTTTTTGGAAACTGCACCTGATCCCTTAGCTGATCAAGTAGTGTGCTCCCAATTAATCCTGGTCCAATAACGCCCATTGCAATGGTGGTTCTTGAAAGATAAAATCTGGAATGGACAGCCCGTAAAGCTTTTATACAATCCTCTCTCTTAACAACAACAGTAATATTATACTCAGAACAACCTTGTGCTATAGCTCGGACATTTATATTTGCCTGTTTAATAACAAGTTTGATCATAAACAAGTTCAACGAAATAACAAAATATACAACAACAAAAACTAACCTAAGCAATATCTTGTCATACTAATAAGATGAGCATAATTTCCAAACCTTAGCCAATGCATTGAAAAGGGTGGCACTAACTCCAGGAGTGCTTGCCATTTTCTGGCCAACAGCAGCCAAAATGCTACAATTTGGGATAACCGCAACCTGAGAGGTGCTACATAATTAGAATGTAATAAATGTAAAAAAATAGCTTAACAAGCTTTAAATTTCAATAGCATTCGATTACATATATCAATTTAGTAAAAACATTGCAGAATGTAATAAAGTGAACAAAACTAATAAAATATGTTATGAAAAATAAACTAAAATCATGTTATGATAGATAAAATTCACAAAAGGATTAATAGAGCACAGTTGAAATTCGTTCTTCACTTGCCATTATTAGAGACAAGTTAGAGGGCTAGAGGAGAATCACTGATTGCACCAAGAGGACAAAGTGGAAGAGAATAACATGGCAAAGATGAAATATGAGCATAAGAGAACACAAATGCAGAATAAGAGAACAAAACAAAACAAAAAAGAACCACCAAAGAAATGGAAGAGATAGATAGGGCTGAGAACAAAATGAATAAGAGAAAAGGATTCGACTCGGAGGGGAAAAATAAACAAAAGAAATGCAAAATGAGAACAAAAAGATATAAGGAAAATATTGTTTGTTCAGCAGAAAAGAAACGTAGCTGGAGAATGAGGTCCCCAGATATGGGAGGGTGTCACCACTAGAGATGAAAGAGGAAAGACTTCAGCAGAAATGAGAGTGATCAAGTGAGTTATTGCTGAAAAGGATGAGCCTTCTGTGAAATACTCTTAAACTTTAATGTGTCAAAATAAGATCAAAACATCACACCAGGATCTATATGGTGTCTTGTCCGATTTCTGCCATGGCCATCATTTAGCAAAACAGTCAGCACTTCACAAGAAGTTCCCGATGGACCACTTTGCTTGATATTTCACAAATGTTTTGATTCTTTCATCATTCTAGAACAGAAGCACCAGACACGTCAGTGTCTCTTAGTTCTAACAGTTTATGTCTGCATCACTGATAATTGTATCCTCTTTCGCAACCATAGTTGGCTGTCTATACCTTGAATATTTGTTTTAATCCTAATATTACACTACATTATTGTTCATTAAGAGGTAAAACCTAGAGGAGGCTTGCACAATTAAGAGAGAATATTTAAGACAAAATAACCCGGCTTTTCATTCTTTCCCTCTTCAACAAATTAGGAGACATATGGTTCATCTAGTCTTCAAATTTGATATTGTTTGTCTAAACAATTGAACATAACATGCATTTGGTTGCAGTAAAAATGTAGAATCCTATTAGCACCTGAGAAAGACGCCCATTATCCAAAGCTTGGCGAAATCTTGATTGCAATGCCTCAGCAACAGCTTTTACTTCCTTCTCGGGCACAGCAAAGCATACAGAATGCTCACTACTAGCCTACATAAAAGCTGTTAATGACGACCGAAATTTATTATATATAAGTGCCGATAACTAGAAAAGGTGCCAAAGATCACAAGTGCACCTGAGATATCATGATAACATTAGCTCCAACATCTTTTACTGCGCCAAAAATAGCACTGGCTGTACCTGGAACACCAGCCATTCCAGTTCTGCAAAAAAAAAAGAAAGAAAGAAAATCACATTGGAATCTTTAGCTTGGGAGATTAGTATAGGATATAGAATATCTTAAATTATAGAATATTTATAGTGTAAAGTTACTGCAATTCAAGGCTCACCTACCCCTCAACATTTACAAGTGCCAAGTTGTCTATTGTTGCAAATCCTTTGACAAAATTTTGCAAGTTTGTCCTATCTTCATTATCACTAACAGAAGGATGACAAATCTTTGTCCCAGGAGCAGAAAGGTTGAAGATATTCCTTATCAAAATGGGTATGCCATATCGCATCACAGGAATTATTGTGCGGGGATGCAAAACATTAGCACCAAAATAAGACTGTACAATAGGCAGTTTGAAAGTTAATATCTTTAGTTTTGGTAGGCACAAGGGGCATAGAGGATTTCCAGAGTCCAACTCACCATTTCCCATGCCTCTTGATAAGACAATGTCTTCAAAATCACAGCCTCGCTAACTGCAGCAGATATCATTGTTTATACTAAATAAAAACTTCATGCTAAGGCAGTAAACATAAAAAACAAAAAAGCATCGCCAGCATATAATCAGAGATACAATTCCATCTTGGTTACTCAAAAATTCTCACAATCCACTTATGGTTCAATTAAGGAGCAGCACAAACCTTTTCTGGGATCTGCACTATACACGCCATCAACATCTGTCCAAATTGTGACCTGTCGAGCTCTAAACAGGGCACCCATAATTGCTGCCGAGAAATCACTTCCATCTCGCTTCAGTGTAGTAGGAATTTTTTGAGGTGTGCTCGCAATGAACCCAGTAGCAATGATTACCTTACATGGGTTCAGCAAGTACCATTTCTCAAGTCTTTGTTCAGATTCCAAATAGTCGGGATCAACTTGATTAGAACCAGTAGGATTTACGATCAAGACTTCCCTTGTGTCCATCCATTTGCAATCAGTTCCATTCTGCAGAACCAGAAAGGAAGGATGATCAATAAATATAATCAAAGGGAAAAAAAAGCATATATTTCTATGTAATTCAGCAGACCTTCCTGATAACTAGAGACAGCATCTGGGCAGACCATAATTCCCCATGTCCTACAACAAAATCTGCAAAGGATTCCGTCGCATGACCAGCTGCAAGGTATTGAGAATGTTAGTTGCGCTGCTGATGTAATTTCTTAATGCATAAATTCATCATTAACAACTATGTCCTCCAAAAACAAATGATTTTTTACTTTTGATAACATATATATAACTACTTTTTATTCAACATTCAGATAGTCAGGAGGAATTACTTCTAAATCAGATACAAAAGAATAAGCAGTCAGGGGATCGGCTGCATTTACTAACTAGTGATAGCATTGAATGAAAATGCTGTCATTCTTCATGAATGCCTATAGCTTAAATGAGATTTAGCCCATCTGTATTCCGATAAGACAGCTACCATTGTATCAATATGCCATTCAGGTTCGAGTACAAATACAGAACGACTATTCTCCAGTAATTTAAAATATAACTAATATCTTCCTTAATCATAAATGAAGATATGCTTATTAGCTTGAGTGTAACTCGAC
The DNA here is from genome assembly GCA_037974875.1 of Cicer bijugum. NCBI lineage: Eukaryota > Viridiplantae > Streptophyta > Magnoliopsida > Fabales > Fabaceae > Cicer > Cicer bijugum. Next base: position 3,882,799 of record JBBPBT010000036.1, read on the forward strand.
TCTGGTGGTGGCTGTCTTTAGGAAGGTTAAGCTCATTCCCTGGAAGCTGCATAATAGATGGAAATGAATAACTGTGTTAAGCTGTCTACTTAGATGAGATTTTTTTGTTCTCACATTTTGGAGGGAAATTCTTGTGCGGACACGTTAGCCACTTTTAATGTTTCTAATCATGGTTTAGTTCCGTGGGCTTTAATCCCTCCCTTCATTGCCGAGGATTTTTTTAGGAATAGGAAGTTGCTTGCAAATTATCATTTGGTTTGATTTGATTGGCATGGGTTTGATGTACGTGTGTGTGTGTGTGTGTCTGTGTTGGTGCTGCAGAGGATCACTTGTGTGAGTGGTGCCAACATAATTGGGATGACTTGTGCTTGTTGTGCCCTCTGCACCTTTTATGAAAAAGATATGTTTAATGAAACCATTATCTGCCTGAAGCATCTGCTGCCTAATAAGAACACAGGTTTAACTCCAATGCCTACAGTATCTATTTCACCCAAGCTTTCCAGCAGCCACTTCGGAGAGTGCTGCCAATGTTGACAAACTCGCAATCAGATCATGGGATCTGCGTTTTTAAAAAGCCCTAGAGCGGGTCGGGCTGGGAGAGCGGGTCGCAATTATAGCGGGATTTGCAGCAAGGAGCGCCACTTCCGTCGAACAACGTTTTTCTGGTCGGTAGCATCGCGGCCAGCCCCCTCCACCGTACGGGGATAGCGGTATCGTGTCGGGATTGACAACAACAGAGCATACTACTTAAGCTGATTTTGTACATCTAATACTTTAAGAGCCTAAACATAACTATTTTAACTAACTACTCTAAAGCCCTAATATTATAAGACAAACGAAGAACCTAAGGAGAAAATTGTGCTTCCAAGGGTTTCCCGTCAAAAAGAACTTTCTCCTTCTACAATAGAACCAAGTAGCTAACACTCAGATCCCATCTGATAACAAGTCATAATGCCTCCTTTTCTACCATAAGTTTCCAAACTTTGACCATTCAAGCATAACTGCTCTAACTGACTACTTTAGGACCTTGTCATAGTGCAATATAAATTTACATCAATACTATTGCAATACATATCAAATGTCAAATAGTGAAAGATATCAACACCAACTTAAAGAAACTAGGGCAATAAGATAAAATCCTACGTGTATGCAAATTAGGATACCTGAAAGAAATGAATACAACTACAAAAAGAAAATGAGATAAATAAATAAATAGGAAAAAAAATGGAGTTTGTGGGGCATAAAAAAAAGGAACGTGGTTCGAAAGGGTGGAGAGAGCAGATGAAGTTATGACCTATGTATATTGCCCGAAGCATTGCCTTGAGGTTATTGATGTCTTCATGCAATTTACACAAGAAAGTAGCAAGATAATCTCCATCAAGTATGTCATGTGCAGTTGAGCTATGCTTCTCCAAAACAGCATCCAAGGAAGATATATAAGACTCATCACGTGATTGAGCCTTGTGGATAAGGTCATACATCATATCTGTCACCTTAGACATTGCAGAGACAACGACCAATTTCCTCTCCGAATCATCATTAAGAACTATGTCTCCAACATTCTTTATTCTTTGCGAGCTTCCCATACAGGTTCCACCAAATTTGTGAACAGACCAAGATTCTCCTTTAGGAAGCTGTTTTTCCTCCATTGACACATCCAGGGAAACATCTGCCAGTAAATAAACATAAAAAATGAAAAAATGAAAATATAGTATATAAATCATTACACTAGCCTTCTTCAATTATACCAAGCATAAATTCCAGCACACAACTATATACCAACCTGTAAATGAAGCATGTATCCCAGTGCTCGGTGACTCTTTTTGCCGAGGTAAAGTAATACCCTTTCTGAGACGAAAACCACATGAATTAATAGATAGAAATACACAACTCTGTATATATATACACTCTAAAGTAAAAGTTCTGTAAAAGGAACTTTGCTCTGCAAATAATACATAAACAAAAAAAACAGCAGAATATTCAGGATGTAAAACACCGGTGCATTTTTTTAAGAGAAAGATGTTATTTTAATTCAGTTTTGGTATATTCTACTTGAACTGTAAGGTACAATCAATGAAACCACTCCATTCTTCTTAAGAACCTATGAAGCACAAATACTCACAATACCGGAGGCGGGCACAACACTAACACGTCCACACCGATAATAATGAAAATAATTAATTGAATATAATCAAGGTGTCAATATCGTATGGGTATCCAAGACCAACATGTGCCAGACGCTAGAGTTAAAAACTAACGAAACACGCCTTCAAATTATCCCGCTAATAAGCTCATTCATAACATACCTAAATTAGCGAACTTCCATCGCAGTCTTAGGTCTTATTCTTACAAAAAATAATGATAAAGTAGCCTTTCTCGTCCATAAAAAAGAAGCATACATATTATTTACCTAAGTAAAATAAAACGCATTAACAAATCACAAAGTTAAGTATACAGCAGAAAATTCGGAAGCAGAGAACTAGAGAACCATTTGCATGACGTAATCAAACCTAAAGAGGAATAGCAGCAATGAAATAACCTAATTATTGAAAGAAGCAAAGAAAGATACCGAAGAGAGTGAAAACGGCGCGAGAGGAGAAAAGCGCATTGAGAATCAGGGATCTTGGTGTCGTGTTGGAGCGAAGTGCAGGCTTTGGTGGGTGAAATGTAAGAGAAGTGAGAGAGCGATGCAGAAAACGACGCCATGGCTGCGGGTGAGTGCGCAGAGAGAGAAATGAAGTGTGGGTACTGTTTTGTTAGTGAGCTTTTGAAAACCTTGCTTTATGAATCTTCTTTTGTCTTAAAATATAAATAATTAAATATAATATATTAAAGAAAATCGATGTAATATTTACCTTAAATGTACAATTACTCTTTTTCATAACAAAAAAGAATGAACAAATATGCTATTAATTTCTTAGATAGTTTGTATTTTTATTCTTGTTTAGAATCTCTAATTATATTAAACTTACTAAAATAGCCTATCAATTTAGTGCTAAAGCCACGACCTCTGCCTTCCTTTGCTCATACACTGGCCGCGAAGCAGTTACTGAAGTCATCGGCGGTCAAAATTTGATCCGGCGTCGCCAAAGCCACCGGACAAAGTCGAAGCTCTACTTCTGATGCTAATGCCACCACAACCACCTCATATATAGTGTCTCTCTATTTCTTTTATATTTCATCACGTTAGATTCAATTTATTTCCATGTATTGTTTTTGTGTGGGATTTATGTTTCAATAAATATTATGCACGAACTTTATTTTATGTAATATAATATTTTATATGTTTTATAATTTGTAATTTGTAATTTTTTTTTTATTTTGTCACAAACAAATATTATTTTTGTTTGTACTTAATTTATATTTTGGTTTATACCATACGCATTATTATTGTAATAGACATATATTATTATCTATATTATCGTGTGTATATATATATATATATTTATAATTTATAACGAGATATTAATAATTTATATTTTTTGGACGGAATTTTCCTATAGATTAATATGTGTAATATACCATGATATTGTAATTTTAATTTAATAGATCAAATTGAAATAAATTTGAATAACATTTTTAAAATAAGAGATGTAATTGAAACATGATTTGTTGGCCGGTTTAAGAGATGTCATGTGGAATGCAATGGGTTGCATAAATACTACTCTAAATATAATATATTATAATTTAAAGAAGACTCTGAAACATTTCTATTTTAATGGATTTGGTACTAAATTGATTAAAAACAATTTGTCAACTTGGTTCCGTGTCTAAATTTAAAATAAATGATTTAATAAGAGTTTATTTAACAAATATTATTTAAGTCGATTCTTTTTTAATAGTTTAAAAAGATTATTTTTAACTCTTTAGTTGAAAACTTATTTCTTAAGTCAGTTAAAACCTTGTAATGCACTATTCATCGTGATTACACTATTCACCTGTTGCAGTCGTAGAAAGAGTTGAGGGAGGTAATATGAGTGTGACTATGAAAGTGTTGAGGTGATAATATTAACGAAGATGGTGATGTGTGGAGTAGTCAAAGGAAAATGATTTTTTAACACATAAGTGTCTACACCATATGTGCGTTGTTCATATAATTTAATATTTAACGATGTACAAATACTCAAATAAGTCAGTGTGTGTGTGTATATATTATGTGGTAGATGGATGGGATTGCCAATTTCTTATTTCACAACCTACTAAAAGGTACACGATTAATGACATGAGTAGTTTTTTAATTCAATTTATCATGTGGTTATTAATCACTTAATTATGTACTATTATTTAATACTAATATAAACTCAGTTAACCAGATAATTTTTTTATGGGCTAACCAAATATTATTCTTGAACTTTAACTACTTCACAAATGGTTATATAGTGTAGTATCAAAGTAACATGTTAACTATACAATAAATTATAAATGAACTCAACTGAATGTTTACAAGTCACTAACCATACATTTTTTAGCCGGCTGTGAAAAATTAATGAATTTAATTAATTAAATAGTTGCGTGTTATTAACCATTTATCTTTTAGTGGTTTGTGTCATTTATTAATATGAGTTAAATAATTAAATAAATAGAAATTTGAGTTCAAATAATTTTGGCTCAATGACTAACTCTTTTGATATGCAATCCTCGGTAAGTAAATTGGACTAACATGATAAATTAGGAGTTATGATTTTCTCCATTTTTCACTATTTCTATTTGTTCTATTACTATAGTTTTGAGTTTATATTTGTACACATTTTCTGAATATGTGACCTAAAATAAATGATTTATTAACTTTTTACACCAAAAATTATTATAATGGCATTTTTCATTTATTTTTAACGGTGATAATGTCAACTTATAAGTTGGTATTCTTTAAAAAAGAAAAACTTCCCTCCATTTGACAACTTTAAGAATGTGGATAGCAATATACTGAACCAACTCAAAAATAATTTCAATTCGTTGGACTTGATTCATTAATTAAATTGTAAAAAAAAATATATTTTAAGTATATGTATTAAAATGCTTGAAGATGATGACAAACATATTATAGATGTTATTTTGAAACGAAATAAAAATCATTTGAAATCTATTAAAAAGAAATACAACTCCATTATTTATAGAAAAATTAAATTGGTTTCTAACATAGTAAAAATATCGTCAACAAGTCTAATGTGAGATATGAGTTTGTCGCTGAAATCAACTACTTCTAGTGATAATATTTTGACTTATAGGTATTGTTTTGAGATAAATTTTGTGTCATTTAAAAATTAAAAACAATGTATATAATTTGTATTTATACCAAGAAGGTAAATAAAATTGTTTTAACTTTTAAGTGTTATATAATTGCTCAAAGTCGACTATTTAGTCATGTTCAACACTTAAAAATTTCATAATTAAATAACTCTCTCCAACTTTACTATTGAAGTTCCACATTAAAAAATATATTTAATTACACTATTCTCTTCTTCTATATAAGAAGTACACTACCAACACATCATACAATCAAGAGTAATGAGAAAATTTATCTAAGAAAAATGATATTTTAATCTAGTATGAATTATATGGACTCGGGTTAATTTTTTTATTAATATATTTTAACTTTAAGGCGGAGGAACAAAAGTATTTATTTAAGTCTTTGTTGTCTTTTGGTTCATTTAATCCGAGTTATCAAACTGAGTTGTTAGTGAACTTAAATCGAGTTCAAATTGAAAAATAAATTTGCGACAAACTCTAGCTAAATCCAAATTCGACTCAGCTCGACTCATTTTCAGCTATATTCAGAAGGGGTGTTTGGTTTAAAGAAGAGTGGGAAGAGAGAAAAAAATGACAAAGAGTATAAAAAAGAGAGGTGAAAAATAAAATAAAATTGATATATTATTTGGAGGTGTTATATGGTGGCCCATATTTATAAATGGTCTATCATAGACCAAAATTTAAAAGTTATTAAAAGTTTTAACAACGGTAAATGATATTATTTTGAATTAATAGTTTATGATGCTCGTCGTCTTTATTTAGAATTAATGATACTATCATTTAAGTTATTATTTTAGTCATGAAAATAAATATGATAATTAAAATCTATCTATAAGAGATTGACATATATAATCGCTAAAAATTTAAATATTTTTGTAAATATTGATTTATAATAGACTACTCTTCAAATTATAATTTAACATTATTTAATATATAAAATAATCAAATAAGAATTAATAAATAATTTAATATTGTTTAATTTATAAAAGAATCAAAGAATAATTAAATTAATTAATTAATATTATGTGATATATAAAAGATTCAAAGAATAATTAAAGAAAATAAAATGTCATAATTTTTCAATTAGACAAACAAACCTTCATTCACATCGCACTTATTGCTTCCAATACATTTTGTCGCAACTATAGAGAAAAATAATTTTTAGTACATCTTTTTTAAATTTTCTCACATTTCTTTTCTACCAATAGAAGTTCATTATATCTTCCAAACCTCTCTCCTTAAACCTCTATGCTCCTTTAAAAAAAAATCTATTTGAGTGTAGTTTCACGTCAACTAAGAACATTTGCATTTAATTTAAATATAAATGATTAATTTTTACATTAATTATAAATAAAATAAACATTAAGAATATGTACATTTAATTTAGATGTAAGTGATTAATTTTTATATTAATTATAAATGAATTAGATATTAGATATATATTAAATATGATTCATATACTTACTTACTTAATCATTGTCGGCCAAAGGCCTATGTAGACAAACCAATTGCACATGGTCCAAGCTTTATTTTTTATGACAATACAGAGACTCAAAAAATATATAAAAGTTTACATGTAATATAGTATTCTAAGAAGACAAACAAAAACTCATAATTCATCAAAAAAAAAAAAGTCAAGATGTTTTGACAAAAATTATAGTCAAATATTTAATGTTATTGACGTTATTTACAAGTTATTATTATTATAATTATTATTATTATTATTAATTTTTTAATGTTATTTACTATTTAAAGAAAGAAAAAATCCTTTTTAATTTTTTTAACAATAATTTTAATTTTTAAAATTATAACATAGTCTTCAAAAAAATTTATACGACTATATATATAATAATTTAAAGTTTTAAATAAAAATATAATATCAAAATCTTTTATGATTTTTAATAATTTATCTTATTATTGCTCTGATGTTCTCTTTAACTCCCTATTATTTTTTTCAGACAAACACACCTTAGCTGACAGGGTTAATGATGATGTCTTGAGGATGGGAAGAGTGGGCATTACCTAGTGAGACATACTCAAGTCTCAAGGTTCCTTTTATCCCAATCCTAATTAATAATTTGTATTGTTGGAATCTACTTCATCCGTTTAATAATAAATATCATTTTAGTAAAAATAAAATTGCTTAAAAATAAATATTTTTTTACAATTTTTAATATAATTATTAATATCATGAATTTGGAGGATACTTTTAATAAAAATATCATGAATGTGATATACCTTGTTGGTTGTGTGATTTGGCATGCATGGCGGGTCCATTGTGTAGCTGTCGACCAAACAAAGCGGTGCTTAGCTACGGACTTTACGAGATTTGATTATGTTTGGTTTGCATTTATGTAAATAAAAGTATGTTATATGTTTTCTTCATATTACATTGTACCACGCTAATCTTCTCATCCTTTTCGCAAAAAGGACTTTTAATTTTGTCTCCTTTTGTTTTTTTTTGGCTTGATCCTTACTTTTTGGAAAAAACTTGTACCACCGTAACTTTATAATTTTGATGTTTGCTATCAAAGTGGATGTATTATATATATTTAAAATAAATTCTTGAATGTTATTTCACTTTTGAATGTTATATCATCGAATGTCATTTATATAAATATTTTTATATCAGTTAAAAAGTTGATGTGAACATGTCCTCTTTCCCTCTCAATCATACTTTTACTATCTAATTTTCTTCAATCATACTTTATTTTTCATCTTTCTTCCACAATTTCTTTAATACCTCCAAAATCTATTTGATAATATTATTTTATAATAAATTTATAAACTATAAAATTATTTTACAATTATTTATAATTTATAATTTATATTATTATCAAATTATTTTATAAGTTATTTTATAATAAATTTATAAATTATTTGATAATATTATTAGTCATTTACCAATGACTATAATTTATTTTATTAGTCATTAAATTCAATTAAAAAAAACGACTAATTACTCATAAATATCGATATAAATGCTCATTTCATTGAATATTATATTATTCTCCTTATGAGTAATGATTTTATA
>JBBPBT010000036.1:3891480-3903679 GCA_037974875.1 Cicer bijugum
CCCGATGGCACAACAACTTATATTTTTTTACAAACATGAAATATGTTCAATATTTTTTTTACAATAACTTCTCATGGTCGTAATTAAAATATTTATATAAATTTAGACTACGCTACATTATAATTCAATATTAATCTTTTTTTAAATAAAAAATATTAATTAGTCAATCATATTTTTAAATTTTTATATCTTATTTTTGAGTTTGTATTTTACATTTTATTTCATCAAATAAATACAAGTACAGTTAAAAAATAAATTAACAATCAAAGTACATGAGTTAAACAATTATCCTATATAATAAATTATTATACAAAATTTATAAAGTATTTTAAAAATTAAATTAAATAATTGTTATAAACATAATTTTCTCTCATTTTAATTTTTCTAATCATATTCAATTATTACAAATTAATAAAATAATATTATAAAATAACTATATTTATAATATATAAAATATTTATAATACATAAAATATTAATTATAAAATTAATAATAAATATCCATCTACCGCGCGGGCGATAATCTAATTTAGTATTTACCAGAATGTCTAACAAACGCACCACCTTGACTCCATTAATACGTTATTTTCATATATTTTATGATTATATAGATGTTGATACCATCGCAATCACATACTACTAGCGACTCCGTGTTATGCTATTCACAATTCTTCAACCTTCTTCTCTATCTCTCTGCTCTCCCAATCTTCAAATGACGACTATTCCTATCACCATCTCTCACCCTCATCATCATACACTTCCCCTCTTCCTCACACTTTCTCGTACCAACTATCGTCACGGCGGTCTTCGTTTTCGCGTCTTTTCCCAATCCAAGGTCTTTTTCTTTTCTGCCAAATTGTTTTTTTTTTTTGTTTACCATAGCAACAATAATTTTGATTTTAATCTTGTGCGTGTAGACAGAGACAGTGAAGATAAGAAAGTGTTCCCCCTTTCTAGAGAGTTCATTGCTTTTTGATGGTAATAATGGTGATGTGGCCTCAGATCAATGGAAAACAGTTCCTGATATTTGGAGATCTTCTGCGGAGAAATATGGTGATAAAGTAGCATTAATAGATCCATATCATCATCCTCCTTCAACTATCACATATAAACAGGTTCTTTTTCTTTTTTCCCTTCTGTTCTCTAATCTTTTGCAAATTTTGTTTTAATAATCATGCACACTCAAATGTTTTACAACATTTCCTATCTCTAATATGGAGGATATAAGTACTATTATGTAACTGAAAACTGATAGATTCAAGTCCCGCAAAGGTGGCTTGGTTGCTGAGTTAATAGAAGGAGAGTCGTGTTGCCAACTTTGGTAGCATTTATTGAACTTATTATACATACTGATATAATTAGAGGTGAGTGTGGTCTGATTTAGACACACAGAAATTACAAATTTTACGAAAATGTTTATGTTAATTTTTTAGGTTGATTGTACAACAAATGGCTATGTCATTGTTATTGGAATTAAGTAATGATTAGGGTATGTGCAAATATTATTTACTACTGATTACGATATATCGTTATCTGAATTTGTGGTCCAGGACTTACATATAACCCAGATCATGACTATAGGCTTGTCTAAAATTATATCATACTTCTGAACATACAAAAAATCTAACACAAATGATAAAAATTGTTAACTTGTGAGGCAATCCAATCAAAATTTCCGAAAATTTCACTCAGTTTCCTTGATTTTTTTGCCTTCCCCAAAAGTACTATTTCATATACATAGTTTAGAATATCTGTAATTGCCAACACAAGCCTAAGATAACATAAGTTGTCTAATGAGTGAAAAATCTGTCAACAGTGTTTTCTTTTCACATAAAATATCACAACTTGTCCATAATTACACTTGAGGGTGACACATTTTATTTATAAGCTTAGCCACACATGTCAGACTTGGGATGTAAAATTAACCATTCCTAGTAGCTGGTAATATGTTGAATTTGAAACATTATGCCTCTCTCATAGTTTTGGCTGTAAAGGATTTCTGCTACTTGCAATGCTCACTAAAAAATAAGTTTCTATTTTGATTCTTTTTTATCATTCTTATACTTTGTTTTGGTATCAATTTCAGTTGGAGCAGGCAATTTTGGACTTTGCAGAAGGCCTGAGAGTTATTGGGGTAAGACCAGATGAAAAGCTTGCACTTTTTGCAGATAATTCAAGTCGTTGGCTAGTAGCAGATCAAGGTGTGTCAATCATTTTTTTCCCACTTTCACTGTATTGTGTTTAGGAAGGAATTACCAGTTGCACAAATCTTTCATGCGCAAACATTTGAAAAGAAAATAACAATGATAAAGTCTCAGCATTCATAAATAGAATAGTAAAATTGGAAAGTTGTATCTGAAGTTTATGAATATATACGTGAAGGAAGTGTGACCATCATGTTTTATAAATCGTCAATAATTGAACATGAATTTCTAATTTTATACCTTTATATATGTCAAGCTTAGTTGAAGATTTACAATGTTTACATTTTTGAAAGTGCTTAATAAGTTTGATTTATTTGTACTTTTAATCCTTAAAAGTGATATTATGGCATCAACTATTTTTGCATTTGAGACTGATAGGACACTAAGGTCCAGTAGGTTCGATGATCCAATCATTGGGCCCAATTCACACACTTACAGTTCTAGAACGATGAAGAGAGGAGGGAATAAAAGTTAGTTAGTAACCTCTATTATTTTACGGGATATTTCTGTATAAAAGAGAAGGAAGGGTAGTTAGAAATTCATTGAGAAAGATATTGTTAGGCAGTTAGGAGAGTCTCTTTCTGGATTAGGAGCAGATTATGCTCTGGTAGGAGTTCTTGGAACTCTGGTTGTTTTCCTTTTCTTGCTGATTTCACCATTGTAGAGCTTGCTGCTCATCATTTTCATTCAATAGAATTCCGTTTTCATTCTGTAAATTCTGGTTTCTATCAGAGACATAAATATGGACCCTTACTACCAGTAGTATTTGTCAGCTATAATAGTAGTTGTATTTTTTAAATTAAATCCATGCTCTCTTTTTAGTCTAGGCATGATGGCAAGTGGAGCAATCAATGTGGTAAGAGGCTCAAGGTCATCAGTTGAAGAGCTATTGCTAATATACAACCATTCTGAAAGGTTTTGTAAATGATTCATTTCAAACAGCTATTTATTGTGTCCCAAATTCAATACTATGATTTAATATTAAAGATATGTAAATCACTTTTAATTTACAGACTTCAAATATAAAATGATTTCTGCATGTAAAATTGTTCCAAAAGAAGAAATTTTGATGATATATTAAAGTAAAACAACAACAGGTGAAGGTATAAATTGGTGTAGCCATTAGATATCATGTGCATCAGAGTGGGTGAGTTGTTTAGTCCCTTTTTGTGTTAAAAAATATCTTAAAAAATATTTAACGTGAAGATTTGAATGATACTAGTTACACAAATATATAATAGCGTTCTAAAATTGCAACAGTGGTTTGAGTTTTTTCGAATGCAGCAGGAATATTGGCCCATCCGGATCAGCCTCCTTTAAAGTGAGCAACTCACTTTAGAGAATAAAGTGTGTAATGTCAACCGTTGATAAATAAATCAATTGTTGATATTATATGCATAACAAATTGTGGGTGGTTAAAATATCAACCATTGATTTTTTCATTTACTAACTACTCAATTTAGAGTAGCCAAATCCTGTGCATCCCTATTTTATGACTAATATTGTGTTTTCATTGCTAACAATTCTCAACAAATTGTTCATTGTATGTTAACTTTTTTGTTTTGACATTCTTTGTAAAATGTTCAATCTTCAATGGTGACTTCAGTGTTGCACTAGCCGTGGATGGCCCTGAAATGTTTAATCGGATTGCAAAAACATTCTATTCAAAGACAAGCGTGAGATTTGTTATTTTGCTTTGGGGAGAAAAGTCAGACCTGGGCCTGATTGCTGACGAAAACAAGGAGGTGCCAGTCTTTAATTTCACGGAAGTCATAGAATTGGGACGACAGAGTCGCAGGAACCTGTCTGATTCTCATGAAGCTAGTAAGTCAATATTTTTTCTCTGCAAACGCAGGTTATATGTATACATAAGAGTTAAGTTCGATCGGTAAGATTGGAAAAATTAATAATATATGGTCCCTCAACCCCTTGAGAATTTAATAATATATAGGTCCCTCAAAAGAAAAAAGTCTTTGTTAGTTGTAACATTTATTTTTTTGTTATTTTATCTGTAAATGTTTCATAAATCGTTTACCTTTTTGTTTCTTTAAGGTTAATATTTTTACCGTTTTCTATTGTGTTTCCATCTGTACTTTTTTCTACATTAAGTCGTTTTCTTATTATCAGGTGCTTTGCTGCTTTACATTTTCTACCTTAATTGCAGATGAACAATATGTTTATGAAGCAATCAACTCAGATGACATTGCTACTCTTGTATACACAAGCGGAACAACTGGAAATCCAAAAGGTGTTATGCTTACCCATCAGAACCTTCTGCATCAGGTTTCATTACAAATCTTCTATAGTTACTTCCAGAACTCGAAAGACGCTGTTGATGATTTCTATCTATTCTTCTTTTTTTTCTTGCTGAAAGTGGAAGAGAAGTAATGCCTACAAGAAATTCTTGACAGAAGTTCTCATGATCTCATTCATTTTTCATAGTTGTAGTTTTTTTCTTGTAAATGCTTCCTTGAAATCACTGGGCATCTAGGATCATACAAGCAAAAGAAAGATTTAAAGTATTTTTTTCACTTTTAATCCCTGTAAATTGTTTTTTTGTTTTTAGTGCCTAAATCATAGAATTTTTTTTTTAGTCCTTGTTATTTTGTTTGAGTCCTTCTAATATTTGTTCATTACTTCATTTTGAAATTAGTCCTTGTAATATGTGAACCATATTGATTTTAATCTGTAATATTAATTAAATAATGACTAAAATCACTACGGTCCACATACTATAGAGATTAATTTCAAAAACAAAAAAAAAATTACTAATTTAAAATAAGGAAAACAAATGGAAAATGTTATATACAGCAAGGATAATTCATCATATCCCCAATAAATATTCAGAAAATTCACGTCAAATTATAAAGATAGCTAAAAACCTCCAACAAATGTCAGTTTCTCTGTTTGGGTGAAAATGTGTACCTTTTACTACAACCTAAGCCACCTTTTGTTTCTCGGCTTCTTTTCTTCATTATGCATGCTTTTTTCTTCTTCTTTGGTTTGTGAAACTTTATGAGTTTCAGTTGAAGATGATTCTTGGCTATATCTTACCATTTATGGCACATCTTTTGTTGTTGAATTTCTAGATAAGAAATTTATGGGACATTGTACCCGCTGAAGTTGGGGACAGATTTCTAAGCATGCTGCCACCTTGGCATGCATACGAAAGAGCTTGTGAGTATTTTATTTTCACATGCGGCGTTGAGCAAGTATACACAACTGTGAGAAACCTGAAGGTATTATTACTTTTATCATATGCTCGAAACATTGTATAAATGTGGCTTCTTACACATTTATAACATGCAACTTTCAATATTAGGTATTGAAAAGAGAAAAGAAAAAGGTAAAGGGTTGACTTTTCTTGAAATAAAACGATCGATAACATGGATTATTGCTTCAGTTCAACAATGTTACTAATATTATGACGATGTGATGATAAAAGGCAATGCATTGCTGCATGTTCTAAATTGGTTCTTTTGTTATTGAAATGCACAAGTATAATATATTCTTCTTCTTACTCTATACTTTGTAGGATGATTTGGGTCGTTACCAACCACATTACTTAATTTCTGTTCCTTTAGTTTTTGAAACATTATATAGGTAAGACCTCTACCAAGAATTGTATGAATACTCATTGAATTGATGATATAGTATCCAAAAAGCCTTTTTTTTTTTAAAAAAATGATATATCAAAGAAGAAACAAATTGTATTGAAATATGGCGACAAAGACGGAATCTGGAATCTTAATTACAAATATTTTATGTTTTTCCATTAGAAAGATTATGTATCTCAGAATCATCACTTTCATTGTTTTTCTTGATTGTTTTCTCTGCAGTGGGATCCAGAAGCAAATATCTACTAGCCCCCTTGTTAGAAAGCTTGTTGCACTAACATTCTTAAGAGTCAGCTTAACATACATGGAATACAAACGTATTTATGAGGTTTGCATCAGCTCTGTCTATATGATGTTTGAAGTGTTTAGCTGAGTTAAGCATCATACATAAGCTTCTCCCCTTTATTTTTTAAAGTTCTTAATGATCGCTATCCCTCTTATCTATACATTGGTTAAATGCTCCATATACACACTCAGGACTTCTAATAAACTTTTTGAAGATTTTGCTAAGCATTACTTTGTAGGAAATCCTTCCAACATAATACTTAAAATACTAATGTAGAAGGTCTGTAGTTGTGAATCATCTATTAATTAAATAATTTTGTTGCTTCATCTACATCTTAAACAGTATTTTAATTCCTAGCTCATGAGTTGCATTATAACTCTTATTTGGAGGCTAAGCCATGCTAGTTAATTGTAAATGGGAAATATTAATTGTTCTTATTTTATTTATTAATTTACTTCTACACAAGTGCCGCTTTTTTCTTCAAAAGTTTAAACAAGTACAAAACACTGCAATTACTAAATCTCACCAAAGATATTGTTTCAATGCTTTACTAAAATTCAAATATGTTTGTAGGGTAAATGTCTAACGAGAAATACGACGCAGCCTTCCTTTATCCATTCAATGTTGGACTGGTTATGGGCAAGAGTTGTTGCCACAATATTATTTCCTATTCATCTTTTGGCAAAGAAACTCGTGTACAGTAAAATTCATTCAGCTATTGGAATATCAAAGGTCTTTTATTCCTTTATTTATTTATTGTCTTCTAATACAATGTATATTTGATTATTCTATCTCATTTTTATAGCCTGTCTCTCTTCTCAGAAAAAGGTTTAGAAAATTATGAAAAAGAAACTCTTGGTAATAATGTTTTTAGTTTTTCAATTTTTACGAGAAGAGAAAAACGAAAGACATGTGATGGAATCCACGTGTCTAAACTACAAACAAGATGTAATTGAGGTATCAATGTTAAACTTGGTTGTGTGTAATCATAATGAACTATTATATCAAAGTTGCACCTTATAAGATGTAATGGATTGCTATATAGTATTTTGAGATGCAATCCAAAACTAGAACAAACAATTTTCAGATTTTTCCCTTTGTTTTTTAAAACCGGATGACAATAGAAAACATAGTAACATTCAAGACAGAGGTTTTCCAGAGTTATGCTGTTCTGATTTCCCTATAAAAGAAGTATCTTTATCAGCCTTTTGCCTAAATTCTAACCCATGCACCCTTTCATGATTCTTGGTTTTTGAAATTGAGGTTGACAAGGGAAACTCTCTGGCATTCTACAGGCTGGAATAAGCGGGGGCGGTAGTTTGCCTTGGCAAGTGGATAAATTTTTTGAGGTCTGGTACTCAAACACAGGTGTAACTTACAAACAATTTTTTGGAATTGATTTCACATTGGTGTTTTTGTAATGGGCAGGCAATTGGAGTGAAGGTGCAGAATGGATATGGTTTAACAGAAACTTCGCCAGTTATTGCTGCTCGACGACTTAGATGTAATGTAAGCAATGTATCATTATTCTATGTGTTGAAATTTCTCTGCCTGTGTACCAATATGTGTAAGTGTACATTTACATGAAATGTTTTTATTATTAAGATCTTCATTTGCTATAGCCAACAACTCTGGTTTTTTCCCCTTTGCTTTTGGTGTTTTTCAACAAAATTTCCCACTTAATCTGTAATGGCGCAATTTTTAACTTTTTGTATAAGCCTTTAAAGAGCATGGCATCCATAATAATTACATAATTTGTGTTTTTTTATTTGTTTGTAAGTTTAGTTTGCCAAGAGTGGGTTCTTTTATCTAAGAATGTTACAGATGCAATCTTATGAAGGTTATTGGATCCGTCGGGCATCCAATTCAGCATACGGAATTCAAAATAGTAGATCCCGAAACTGATGAAGTTCTTCCACCAGGTTCAAAGGGCATTTTGAAAGTTAGGGGTCCACCGGTGATGAAGGGATACTTCAAGGTAATAGATGTTGTGTGTGTGTGTGACAGAGAGAGTTATTCTGAACATTATTTGAAAAGTAAATAGAGTATAGGCTCTAATATGCTTAAATAGAATATTGTAAATAATGTATATATTTATATTTATTGTATTTATCCCCATCAATGAGGCCCAGTAGGTTTAGACTATTTAAATGAATTAGTGCATATACTGTTATTATCAATTGAAATATTATTCAGATATATTTTCTACATAGAATAATCTAAATCCAACGGGTCTGGTTAAGAGGCCGACTACAATTATTACACATAATTTACATTACTTACAACACTTACTCTATGAAGGACTTCTGTAAGAGTTCAACCCAAGACCTTTTCTCAATGTTGTTCAATCATATAGTTTAACCAACCCTCATTGGCATTCGAGAAACATCAAACACCTTTTCCATGTGATTTTATTGATGAATTCTGGATAAAATTGTGATGGTTACTTGTCCTATTTTTTTATTAGAACCCAGTAGCTACAAACCAGGCCTTAGATAGGGATGGCTGGCTGAATACTGGTGATCTAGGGTGGATTGTTCCCCACCATTCTACTGGGCGAAGTCGAAACTCTAGTGGAGTGATTGTTGTTGATGGCCGTGCTAAAGACACTATTGTGCTTTCAACAGGTATAGCAGGTTTCATTATACTGTACTGTGCTTAGCTTTAAATCTCAAAAGTATATCTCTATTCTCTCTGTTGGTATATATGCATTTACTATATTTTTAAACCATTTGTGATATAAAATAAAGGACATTGCCAATAGAATAGAAGCAAACCCGGTGTCTAACTGCAGTCTCTATTCTCTCTATAGTCTATATTTTTACTACTTGAAGTAAAGTCTTCATAGTTTATATAGTACACTAATAAGCTGTTTTGTTCTGCTTATTTCTTACATCATTTGGCCCTCCCCAAACCTACAGAGGTGAAAGCCTTGTGCACGTAGAATTAACAAATTAACTCTCTTAGATTCTTAGTTGTTATTGTTAAGTGTGTGGATTTTGAACCTTAATTGCTAACTTTTCTCTCAGTAAAGTCTCTATGATCACCAGTTATATGCTCCCTTTAGGTAAGTAAATACTAACCACTTGGTTTAATAAGTGAAGGTGAAAATGTTGAACCGGCGGAACTTGAAGAAGCTGCCATGAAGAGTAGCTTAATTCAACAAATTGTTGTTGTTGGTCAGGTGAGTCCTCAGCCTTTTCAAATTTTGATATCTCAAATTCTATTAACTGTCTGTTAGGCAGCATAAAATGTGATGAATTTACTTGTTAGTAATTAACTGCAACTTATAGGATAAGCGACGTCTTGGAGCTATCATCGTTACTAACAGAGAAGAAGTTTTGACAGTGGCAAGGGAATTGTCAATTATAGATTCCATCAGTTCTGATGTTGTTAGTGAGGAAAAAGTGATGAACTTGATATATAAAGAATTAAAGACCTGGTAAGACTTGTCTCACTTCTGTTTCTTGTAATGGATGCATGGAAATTTTTGTCTCTAAGATTTCTGTGTTTGCTTGCTATGTGTATTAGTTAAGTTATTCCACTTAATAACTCATTATAGGCATTGTAATTCATTGATCCAACTGTCAAATCAAAAGCTTGTATTGAATAGATCTACTTTACAAATTATTATAAAATTTTAAAACTATTTGGTAATTCGATTAAATAATTTTAAATTAACATATAATAAGTTTTTTTTTAAAATATAAGTAAATATCAATTGTCATATTACATAACTATGAATTTTTAATTTATAAGAAACTTTGTATGCATAGTCATTAATATAATATGATAGTAATTAATAGTTAGATTGATAAAATTGGATGTTTATAATGAGTTATTAATTAGAGTAACTCTTGAATTAAATTTCATTTTTATACTCAGATTTTGATTTATTTGCTTTTCCACCATTCCTCCTGTCTTATTCATCATGCAGGATGTCAGAATCTCCATTTCAAATTGGACCAATCCTTCTAGTAAATGAACCCTTCACGGTTAGATTTGGAATTTAACGTAGTACTTTTTTGTATGTTTATTTTTTACCATAGAATTGACAAATTTGGTTTACTCTTTTGTTCAATGGCAGATTGATAATGGTCTAATGACACCCACCATGAAAATTCGAAGGGATAGAGTTGTGGCTAAATACAAAGAGCAAATAGACAATTTATACAAGTGAACACTGGACCCTTTCATGAAATTGTATAATTTTATGAGTACGTGTAACAATTGTACTTACACTTATTATCAGTTCATAATAATATTTGATATTCTATCAAAAAAATATTATATTTGACATTAGCTCTATATCTAGTAACTAGACAATGATGAGTGTCAACTCTCGAGTGAAACTTATTTATTGGTATTTTATAAAAATAATATAATTTACAGGTTTGATTTGTACACTAGTCTACTATATTTACATGAGTTTATTTGCATTTGACTCATAAAAATAGGAGTCGTGCTATTTTGACACAAGCAGAGCGATACCATATGGTCAATATTGGATACTATTCACATAATGCCACGTGGTTGATGAAGTGGATTCATGATACTATCATTTTCTTTTGCATTAACTTTTTTCACAATCACTAAAAAACATGTTTTTTCTTTAGGCTTAAAAAGTCTATGGTTATTAACGTGCAAATATTTTTGTTTAATTCAATTTATTATGTTGTTAATGAGTTATTTTTTTTAATAAAACAAAGAAAATAAAGGATGAAAGGGCTTAGCACCACCCCTGATTAACACACTTAAACCAAGAGTTCCATCCCTGGCTAGACAAGTTCCACAAGTGAAACCAATTTGAGGTTGTGAAGGAACTCAAGTTATGTCGTCACTTTATCAGAGTCAAATGAACCCATCAGTCCAAATGGATTTTAATGTCGATTGGGCAACTTAGTGGAAAATGCACCAATTACTTTCGATGTATGATTATATATCAACAAATCATTGCTTCTATTTTCTCCTTACTGTAATCACCTAACCTTTATTATCTTTATACACACTTACTTACAAAGTAAATCATTAGTCTTGACAATAAAGAAACAAAGAAAATCATGTTGAGCACATGAAAAACAACTTAATGCCATAATGTTAGGTGAAGTGCGTTCCATCAGCTTATCACTAACAGCTTCCACTTGCTCTTTTTCAAAAAGGTGGTGCCATATACATATATTATATATATATTCTCTATAATATAGTGATTCTAAGTGGAAAATTGTACATACACAACCAAAAAAAGAAACAGAACAGAAGAATGGCTTCAAAATCTACTATTAAACTCCTTAGCTTCTATTACTTTATGTTCTTCAGCTTCATGCATTTAAGCATCACTGTGTTTTCAATGAGTGGTAATCATCATCATGCAAATATATGCAATGGTTCCATAGCTGAATGCAATCAAGAAGATGAGTTTCTGATGGAATCAGAAATAAGCAGAAGGTTTTTAGAAGAGAGAAGATACATTTCTAATGGGGCTCTTAAGAGAGATAAACCAGTTTGTAATGGTGGTGCAAGTGGTGAAGCTTATAGTAAATCTGAAGGGTGTATTCCTCCACCTTCAAATCCTTATACTAGAGGGTGTTCTAAGTATTATCGTTGTAGGTCTGATTCTTGAATTGAAGCTTCATGCAAACATGTTGCTGTTCATTGAATTTGATGGACTGTTTTGTATTTTGGAAATTGTATGAAATTTTACAAAATATTATGCCCACAACTGTAATCTCATTTAGATTATTATAACTTTATAATTCTAAATAAGTACAATTTAAAGTTATTAGAGTCATGGTAATTACCACCATTGATTGGCTTATTGGATAAATTATATCCAATTCTCCACTCACAATTTATGTTTTAATAGCCATCCAAGTTTATTCACTTTTTTGCGTAGGAACATGAACTATGGGTTGACGTTACATTTTCTTCAAATTTGCTTCACAAGTAGCCATTTTAAACTATACCTTTGCACTACCAACTAAGAACTGAAATTCATCTCAACAGTTTTTTTTTTCTTTTTCTTTTAAGAGAGATGTTAAACGATTTATAAATTATAAATTATAATTTATAAATTATAAATTATCCCCCCCCCCC
>JBBPBT010000036.1:3903851-3923803 GCA_037974875.1 Cicer bijugum
CCCCCCCCCCCCATAAGAGACTTTTAAAATAAAAAACTTTTTACATTTCTAAGAATAATGAAAATGTCAAAAACTTATTTTCAAAAATATATTTCATTAAGTAATAATAAACACATCTTTAAAAATGAAAACCCGAAACATTATAAGATTAATTCGCCCAACTTTTGAAGACTTCATAACCATCTCCTCACAAAAACAAATTAGCTATGATTTTCATTCATTAACTGAGGAAGAATGTGCACATGAACCAGTCATAAGTTACAATCTGCATGAACTGCACTCAATGTCCCAATGCTTGCATGCCGCTTAAGCCATGATGAACTACTTCACTTTCCTGATAAAGATAGAAAACAAGTATACATAGGATAGGGCATATCTAATCCGGTGTTTTCTGGAATCAAATTATCTTACGGACAGTATCTCCATACATCACTTCTTAACTTCAAATTCAACGAGATTCCCAATCCTTCAATTTTCTGCTTCCTTTAGGTTTTGCTATAGGAGCGTTCATTGCTGCCATTCTCCCGTTATACTTTGCACGAAGTGGATCATTGTAAGTCCACCTGTATAAGTATTAAAAAAGACCATTAGAACATAAAAATACAGCAGTAACCCAAGTATAAAATGATCCTTGTATCCATCCTAGAAAAACGTTTTTTCCTCTGGGACAAGGGTGGTCTGGAAGTGTGGTATGCAAAATGAATTCATCGGTCCATGAACATATCCAAAATTCTTCGTAAGGGAGATAGGCCAGACAAAAGAAAAGTACTCGGCAACATAAAGATTTCAGAAAGTCACTAATAACAAGGTTAGCTACATGGATCATAAGAGAATATAATATAATCCATCTTATATATGAATACAGTTTTCTTTTAAGAAAATATACATACATGGTGAAGCAGCAAATGCTAACTAAACATGCTAAAGCCCGTCATTTCAAATAATGATTATCAATGCATTCTATCGTGACAGCAAATCTATCAACCTAGAATGAGAATGCATGATAAAATTCGGGTGAGAGAATACAAGTAACCCCCTTTGGTTGTTATAAATTCAAAAATTGTTGTTTCACAAATTATATCAGAATCCAAAACAAACAGATAAGGGTTCTGTTCAAAGTAAAGCTAGCATTTCATATGGTCTAAAGACACCAAGAGGATAAACCTTAATCAAAACATTAATGTAGAATCACAGCATTTAACTGCTGTGTCATACTCTCGTAACTTCACAACCAAATGACAAACAAATAAAACCCAAAGAAAAAGAACCATAAAAACAAACAGAAACACAGAAGACTTCTTTCAAACAAAATGCATTATAAAGATATGGATTGTAATGTAATAGTCACTTAGTCTTCTTCAAATCCCTATTAATGTATCATATCATAATCAACATTCCAGTTTAGACCTAAGATTTTCAATATAATACCAAGAAAGTAAAATAATGTCTGAGACCATTTTGGACCAGTGTCTAATCATATGAACTTCAGAAGAACATGTGAAAATAAAAGCAATATATATTTTGGCAGGATAAAAGAACAAAACAGTAATATCAACAAATAGAACATATATTTTACCACTATTTTTGAAAGATATACAAGGGAAAGTAAGTAAACTTACGGGTTGTTCCAATCAGTAGTGTCCTCATTGACCAGATGTGACCACTTAGTTCTTCCACTTCGACCAAAGTGCTTAACTTGCATAACCTTAGGCAATATTGTCTTGTCCATTTTATCTTCCCCAGTTGGGGCAGAGAAATCACGTTCGAAGATATTGTCAGTTCCAACAGTGGAAGCTCGGTCATCAGAATTAGACTGGAAGAAAGCACCCTTGTGATAGTATTTCTGCATAAATCTCCATTTCTGCTTCGACGACTGACCAGGTTTTGGATTCTTCCTTTCCCACTCTCTCCTTTCTTCCTCTGTCATGTTCCTCACCCTCTCAACCTCTTCTTTTTCCTTCAACAGTGCCTCCCGATCCTCCCTATCCCTCTTGATCCTACCAATCTCTCTCACTTTCCAAGCTTCATATTCCTCTGCCTCATTGATTTCATCATCAGTGTCCACATCAGCAATGTTCGCCTCCAATTCAACGTTCTTCTGAATCTCTTCATCCTTCCGTATCTCCTCAACAACAATCTGCTTCGTCTCAATTCTCCTTTCCTCCAATCTCCTTTTCTTTGCTTCCTCGAGAGCCTCCTCTTCAGCTTCGAGACGCTCACGCTCAGCAATGGTATCTCTCTCCGACTTGGGGACAAACACAGGCTTCACCATAGCAACTCCAGTATATTCCTCATCAGAATCAGTCTCAAACTCAGACTCATCTTCCTCCTCGTCTTCTTCATCCTCCTCTTCCTCTTCCTGAGGAAGAGCTTCCTCCTGCTCTATCTGAAGCAACTTCTCCTTAATCTGTCTTCTTCTCTCG
The DNA here is from genome assembly GCA_037974875.1 of Cicer bijugum. Lineage (NCBI taxonomy): Eukaryota > Viridiplantae > Streptophyta > Magnoliopsida > Fabales > Fabaceae > Cicer > Cicer bijugum. Next base: position 3,906,275 of record JBBPBT010000036.1, read on the forward strand.
GCCATAGCATCCTCATCTTGTTCCTCTAATTCCAACCCTTCCTGCCTCCTTTCCTCCTCTTCCCTGGTAGAAACAATTTCAGCCTGACGAATACGTCGGTGATCCGCCCTAGCTTCCTCGGTGTTATCTGTTTGACGCTGAGCCAATCGACGAAGCCTACGATCATCCTTCCTAACAATAGCAGTATCTTCTTCGTGACGAGGAAATGCTTTATCCAAGGCAGTTTCCCTGGCGGCATCTTCATTCTCTACATCGCCCCATTCGGGAGCTTTACCAGGCCAATATCGTTTAACTTTTGTTTGGCCAATTTTACCTCTGAGCTTATCCCTAATAGCTATTACTGTATCACTAACACCTGCTGTAACCGACATTGTTCTTCTTCAACGAATTCACCAAAAATTTAAAACTAGTTCTGATTTATTCCTCCTTCAAACCCTAATTTCAAAATATGCATAAAAATAAGTAAAGCGTTCACAAAATGGCAGTTAATTAAGATGGAGTGAAAAGTAAAAGGGAAAAATTGGAAAAGAAAAGATTAAGAAACCCTATAACAGCGATGTGGAAAAGATTAAGAAACCCTGAATGTTGATATATAAGAAAAGTGTAAAACAACTATCGAAAGGGTTTTGATTGAAAACGAAGAAATTTCAATTATGAAAGGGAAAGAAAGAGTTTGAGGAGAAACTCACAGCTACGGCGACCGGGACCCTCTGTCTCTTTTTCTTGATTCGCCGTCTCAGTTTATTCGACTCGCCGTTAAATCGTTTTTTTATGCTCCCGCATTAATTCTTAACATTTTTTATTTTCATTTGCAAAACCAGACTTTTATACTTAACACATTATATATGACTATTTTATATTTATTTATTAAAATTGATATTTATTTACTCAAACTAATGAAAAAATTAATAAAAAATCACAATTATTAAATTATTATAATTGAAAATTCTTAAAATTAATAAGATAAATCTGCAAATAAATTTATAGCACTTAAATTAATAGCATAAAATAATAAAATATGTCTAAATATAATAAAATTTATAAGAATGATAAAATTAAAGTGTTTGAAATACATATGTCTCTAGTATAATATTGACTAAGTCAAAATCATTGATTTAAATTGCACTTGAAAATGTTACACCAAAATGACAAACAAGCACATGTCGCACTAAGACGACAAAATTAAAAAAAAAAAAAAACTAAAAATGCTCATAAATCACTTATTTAAATAAAAGATAATAAAAAAAATGAATTGGATTGATGATTTGATCCATAAGTTAGTTCTAAACCACCATTCTTAAGTGAAAAAAAAAATTCAAAAGAAGAGAGGAAAATAATAGGTTTAGTCTATTTTTAATACTAAACAAGTCTCCTTAGTCATTGTAATCTTAATTTTTTTTTTCTTCTTATATACAAGTCCAAAGGAAATGTTATTTACAAACAAAAATTTAACAAACTATTTAAGATAACATAATTCAAGTCCAAATATTAAATAAATGTTGTTGTCCCTCCACACCTCTCACTTTTAGAGATAACTCGAATCATCTGTGATGATTGAGGTATGCTCTAATTTTGATAAGATCACATAATCCTTATCTAAATTTTTTATCATCTCTTTTATAAAAAATTCTAAAACATCTTACTTTGAAGATTATATATCAAAATATCTTACTTTTTTTGACCTCCATGAAGTCGCATTCTCGACTTACAACCATGTGATGTGTCACATTTGTTCTCTATTCAGAAAGTCACATCCTAGTGATATAACCATATATAGTTTCCCTTTATTTTTGAATAATTGAAAAATATAATAAAAATAATAATTAAAGAAGATAAAAATAACAAATAAAACTAAATTATAACAATAACATGTAACGAAATACATTGAATGTTAAAAAAAAACTACAAATTTTAATTAATCATGTCAACCTAAGTGCCTCTCAATCCCACATATAGGAGGTCGTCGAACTCATCTAGTTCTTTGAACGATTTGAGGTTGTTCTGGTTTATTCTCATTCTGATCATGTTCCTCGTCATCGTTTCCAACTATTGATGATGTATGCAATTCAAATATTTGATAGTTTGTGTGTGGATTAAAGTTACTATCACATGTCTCCACATAATTTTGATTCACATGTTATACATGGAATCAAAAACAATATAAGTCGACTTATGAGTTGTGCATTGAGTCCGTAACCAATTAAATAAAATATCGCATTCAGTTAAGTGATTGCAGATATGTATTTCAGACAATGAAATAACATAATATGAAATCAACATTTCTATAAGGATGTGTACTTGTGGTGGTGGTGAACCATAATATGGAACTTTTGTAAGGGTTTGTAGGTGAGGTGATAGTGAACCATAATATGGAATGTATGGTTCGATGTGTAAGTAAGGCAATGATGAAGATAGTTTTCTAATGTGGGTATGGTTTATTCTCTAGGGGATGTTGCACATTAAGATATGTTGGCGGATGCAAACTTAGATCACACATATATTGTTCGACATAGACAGATGATTTTCTACAAACTGAATTTGTAATATATAGAAAATATAAGCTACACATATGCATTGTTCACGTGTAATAAATATATCTTATAACATAAAATATTATTATTGGACGCTTACACCTAAACCATATATTTATTTTGTAGAAACTAAAAACTATTTTTTTTAAACTTTTACGATGATTAAATTTAACGTTATGAATTATTCAAACAAATTTATTTAATGACAAAATAAGTAAAATACAAATGAAACATTATGAAATATGTTTTCATCCAATACTACCATCTCCGTCTATTTTCTCTTCCCTCCATTTTGAGACATTTGCAATAGAATGTAGCTTCTTACTTTATTTTGTACTCTTTTATTCTTACTTTCTGTTTACTTCTCCTATAAAATCTACTCTTAGCATGAACAAAACTACTCCTTTGCACTTAACACAACCAAAAACACCTTCATAATACATATAAAACAGTTTCAATAATAAATACAAACTTCCAATCAAAACTAGAAATATACATCCAATCAAAGCTAGAAGTATGCACTTCAATAGTAAATATGCTTAGATGTAGTTAATAGTCTGCAATTTATGTTTCTTCAATCTCAATTCAAATAGCACCTAAGGGTAAAACTGGAAGAAATTAATTATAATGCATTTTTAAATTTCGAAACAGAGCACAAACCAAGTATTTTTAGGTTGAAATTGAAATAAGCCAAACCAAGAAGAGAGCATGTTCTGTCCATTCAGAGTATCCTCTGAATGATTATTCGAAAAGTCGTTTCTCTCTCTCGTTTTCGTCTTCTTCACCACATGCCTTCCATCTCTCCTTCGTCTTGTCAACTACGCTCTCATTGCACCACCGCAACAAACTTCGATGAGTGCCATAGCAACAGAACCAACTTCCTAAATTCCATGAGAAACCACTGCAGGTCAGGTGAACTCAACAACATTAATAAAGCTTTGAACTTGTTTCATCTTATGACTACAATGAGTCCTTTACCTTCGGTTGTAGACTTTACTTTGTTATTAGGGTTTATTGTTAGGATGAAACATTACACAACCGCTATATCTTTAGTTAAACAAATGCATTCTTCTCTAGGTTTAAAGCCTGATACTTTTACTCTTAATGTTGTTATCAATTGTCTTTGCCATTTAAAGTTGGTTGCTTTTGGATTCTCTGTATTGGGAACTATGTTTAAACTTGGTTTTGAGCCATCTGTGGTCACTTTTACCACTCTTATTAAAGGACTTTGTCTTCAAGGTGACGTGGCTCAGGCCGTGGAGTTGGCTGATCATATGGAAAAGTTAGGGTATCGCTCTGATATGCGAACTTATGGGGTGTTGATTAATGGGTTGTGTAAGATGGGGAATACTTTGGAAGCGGTTGGGTGGTTAAGGAAGATGGAGGAAAGAAATTGGAAGGCTAATGTGGTTGTTTATAGTACAATTATGGATGGTTTGTGCAAGGATGGATTGGTGTCCGAGGCGTTAGATTTGTGTTTGGAAATGAGTAGAAAGGGTATTCGGCCTAATCTTGTCACTTATACTTGTTTGATTCAAGGTCTTTGTTGTTTCGGACGTTGGAAAGAGGCTGGTTCGTTGTTGGACGAGATGATGAATACGGGAACAATGCCGGATTTGCAGACACTTAACATCTTAGTGGATGCTTTTTGTAAAGAAGGTAAAATTATGCAGGCGAAGAGCGTAATTGGATTTATGATTTCGACAGGCGAAGGGCCAGATGCCTTTACCTATAATTCTTTGATCGATAGATATTGTCTGCAAAATCAAATGAATGAGGCCACAAGAGTGTTTGAGTTAATGGTTAGTAGCGATTGTTTACCGGACATTGTAGCTTATACTTCACTTATTCATGGATGGTGTAAGATTAAAAACATTGATAAAGCTATGCACCTTTTCGATGAAATGGTTAAAGCGGGATTCACTCCTGATGTTGTCACGTGGACCACTCTTATTGGCGGGTTTTGTCAAGTTGGTAGACCATTAGCTGCAAAAGAATTGTTTTTAAATATGCACAAATACGGTCAAGTTCCCAATATTCAAACTTGTGCCATTATATTGGATGGACTGTGTAAAGGCCAACTTCTTTCTGAGGCATTATCATTGTTTGAAGCAATGGAGAAGAGTAAACTAGATCTTAATATTGTGATTTATAGTATTATACTTAACGGAATGTGCAGTGCCGGAAAACTGAATGCTGCTTGGGAACTCTTTTCCTGTTTGCCTGCTAAGGGTTTGCAAATTAATGTTTATACTTATACCATTATGATTAATGGTTTCTCTAAACAAGGACTATTGGATAAATCTGAAGATTTACTAATCAATATGGAAGAGAATGGTTGCATGCCTAATAGCTGCACTTACAATGTCTTTGTCCAAGGCTTGCTAACAAAAAAAGAGACTGCAAGGATAATAAAATACCTTACAATGATGAGAGACAAAGGTTTTTCTGGAGATGCTACCACCACAGAAATGATTGTCAACTACATATCCACTAATGAAGGAGACAACAGATTTCGAGAATTTTGTTTCCAAAACGATAACACATTTCAAGAGTTTCAATAGATATTTATATTTATTTAAATGCAGCCTTTCAGTTATTTCATTTTTTATAATCTGTAGCATATTACACATGACTGAGAACTGGCATAGGCTTCAAAACTATTACCATTCAAGTGCTTCTGCCTGACAATTAGGCGTCAAAACAGTAGGCCTTTATCAGAGTTGCTCCTTGGTATATTTAGTGGTGAGTATTTTAGTGTCTTCTTGCACATTTATTATGCCATTTCCTCAACTCAATTAAAATATCGTAGAAAAAATGGACCCATATTGATAAATTAGGCCTTATTCTTTGTATTTATGGAGTTGAGTAACTGTTTACTAGGGTATATATTACCATGACTTTAAGAAAGTGTAGCATTGAAGAAAAGCTCAGTCAACCATATTGCTAGGAAATGACAATTGACAGCATACATTTTACAGAGGTAAACTGAATACATGTAAGAGTTAGTGTAATTGCTAAATGCTACACATATATTAAATGGACTCCATGAATGTAAAAGAGTTAATGATGTACATTTATGACTCATTCTTTTTCCTGTTGTCAGTATTCCAGTTGATAAGTTCCAAAAGTGAGTGTACAACTCATTAAATTCAATGGAAATATCTTGTCAAATTAGGATAATCTGTGTTGGTCTTTGATACTATGTTGTCAAATTTCCACCATGGTGGCACCATGGCGTTATGTCGTGGTGGATTTTGTGTCAGCCGCCATAGGCTGCAAGTCTGCAACAGTTGTTATATCAGCCATGTTTCCGCCCATGGCAGCAATGCCATGTTTATTTGGCGAATTTTAGGCTGGCTGCCATAGTCCGCCTTTGATAACATTGTTTGATATCTATCCCATACAAAAAGAGGATTATTGTGGAGCTTCTAAAAATTTTCTTTGTATCATAGAAACTTTTCCCTAAAAAATAATCATGTTAGGTGCATTTCGACTAGTTTGCTAAAATTTTAGCATGAGCTCTTCCTTCTCCCTATTTTGTGAGATAGGCCTTTTCCTTTTTACCTTCTTTTTGGGTTTAAGTCACAGTTTTTTATTCTTTGTTTTTCTCTCTTAAGCCCATGTTATTTTATGTGTTGTTTCTCTCTCTCTCTTGTTTTCTTTTCTGTTTTAGGAGGACTCCTCATCCTTCTACACTGTATGCGTTTTCTCTTTTTTTCATTGTTTTATCCAACAAAATGTTTTGTATGATCGGGAATCTTTCCATATTTATTTACCTGTTAGGGAAGAAAATCTAAGATATACTTTAAGGATGCCTGCTACCCTTTCTGGAAGTCTGATTAATACAGTGTTGGCCAAAGTTCTTTTGCCTCTGTGTTTTATCCATTTAAAATAATGCTTTGACTTCAAGCTTCTTGATTTGCAGATTAAAATCGCTGTATGCACTTGTGTTATTAAATCCTTCCCGAGGGAAAACCATAAAGATTTCGGAAGGTGGCAGACTGAGTTATTTATCATTCGCATGAGTAAGACACTAAAATCTCAGCTGTAGGGTTTTATGGAGGGAATGGTTAGACCAGTTCCACATCCAGCAGTGATGCTAATAAGGTTAGTTTCTGCTGAATGGTTTAGTGTTAAACTGTTAGGGTGGAGTTTGTCATCTAGTTCTGGTGTCTGTAGCCAAAGCATTCAATGTTTTTGGCACTTTTTAAGTACTGGTAATTTGTAAAGTTTAGTTTTTTATACACAGCCTTAGAGTTAAATACTTCATGGTCTTGCTTCGATGTAAAGCTAGAGAGAATGGTTTGTGTGTGCTCAGGACCAGTATGAAAGTCCTTGACAGTAGACTGGCACTAGTTTTAGCATTTAACTAGTTGGAAATCCCTGAAGAAAGCTATGTATTAAGGTTATCTAAATGTCTAGTGCAAATCATGAGTCTTATACGGTAAATGAGCTTTATTTGATTGGTTCCTTTTTCCTTGGCAACAACTGTTCATGATCTGAGAGGTAGCGGTTTTTGTAACACACAACCCAGCCTTAGATTCCACTAAGTGGAATGTTCACTATGGAACAAACACATCATTGGGTCTATAAAAATATCCAGATAAAACAGTATAGAGCATGGTCTTTTTTTAATGGATCCCCTAGTATTTTTTTTAGTCTCTCTACCCTCTTTGATTGAACAATCTCCAACTGGATCCTCTAAAGCAACCATTTCTTCTTCTCGCATGACATGGGTTTTATTTTTTCAAGTAGAATCTAGCATGCAATTGTATTTGTGGATGGAATTAAGTTATGGTTGTATAGATGGCAGTTATGTGTTTTTAATATACATAAAGTGTGTATAAGTATTTAACATTTACATGAAAATGATGTTAATGATAATGAATGATTTTCGCTCACATCCTTATTTTGTCACCTTAAATTTATCTAGCCTACAAATATACAATGAGTCAATAGATTCAAGTGAAGCTGTATATAATAGTGGCCAAGACTAAACAGAAATTTGAAGCACCAACAATCTATCTTGAAAACAATATATATGATTGTGTTACTTGTAAATCCTACTTACTGGATAAAGTTTTGTCGTTGTCATTGTTGATGATTTGTTATTGAAAACAAACAATCTATCGTGCTTCTAACTTTCATTTTCAATCTGGTTCATTATCTCCAATGCAGTTATTTTGTTGTCTTTGTAGTTAATTTTTTTTTTTTTTGTTGAGAAATTTTATGTTCTTCCAGAGTGTCCAAGACCTCCTAGAGGCATCCATCCAATGCTTTGTTGGCAAATGTGGAAATTGCGTGTGCTGGAGATGGAGTCAAATTGGAGAATAGATAATTTTCTACCCTTTTGTGTAGTGTACAAATAGATTTTTTGGCATTAGTTTGTTTTCTTGTACATGTATAAACTTATCACTTCCATAGGATAGGTATGGTTCTTCAGTCTTGTTACTTTAATATTCACTTCATTTCATAGCAAAAGATATATTTAGTCCAGGATTACAATTTATAGTGTCTTTCTTCAATATTAATTAATTATTTATTTGTTTGTTTGTCATTTTCAGATTGTGTTTGCATTACCCCAGTATTTGATGATTGCATACAAGCTTGTTTCATTATCTGATATCAAGAGGTTTGGAGGAGTATTGTGATGCTGTTCATCCCAGCAAACCACAACACTTTGATTGAAACAGCTCCATAATTAAAGCCCCGACTAAATATAAATATAATATTGATGTCTCATTTGAAACTGATTATTGTATATGATTTAAGTTTAAAAACGCACTTCATTAGGAAGTCAAAGGTTTGAATTCTTGTTACAATTTACAAAGGTTTGTCTATGTAATCACCTGTTTAGGTTTAATGAAGCATGCCTTGCTTTCAAAGGTTTAACATATATTCGATATTGCTAGTTTTGATTTAAATAATTCCATTTATTTTCACACCATGTAAATAATTCATTCCAAGGAGATATTTCACACGCCACTGTCTATGGTTTCCGCATCAGATGAGCTGACGGGAAATGGATGACAATGGTTTCAAAAATAGGCTTAAATATTAACTTCTGGCTTACATAATGAGTTCATGCGAAAAATGATTAAAAGGGACGAATGCATTTGACAAAAAAAGACATGGTTTAGGCGTTAGTAATAAGCAAGAGCAGAAGATAAAAGTTGTTTAGGTTAATCTTTGTTAAAAATAAAAAATTGACAAAAAATCTTTATTCGTTTATTCTAAGTCAAATGCTGAAGCCATCTAGTATCGAGCAAAAAGGACATCTAGTATCAAGCAAAAAGTACATGTCAGATTATCAATATCAATGTTAAAGTACAGAACCCCATTCAGATTTTGAACTGTGCAGATGATGCATAATTAACTAATATCCCAATTAATAGCTCATGTGAAGCTAGTAAACATTAGTACAAACAGGAGAAGTTGAGTTCCATGAGGGTTTCAACAACAGAAAACACAACAAAATGATTCTAACAAACCCTCCTGATACTAGAATTGGTGCCCAATCAGTCCCCACTTGCACATCCCTTGCAACCACAATGAACACACTCTATAACCTTCTCCTCTCTAAGTTGCTTCGGTACTCTGCAAACACAAGTGGTGGCAAAATTGTGATCGCGTGGCTGCATGCACCTCAAGCAACATAGACGTTCATAGCCAGGCTGCAGTTCAAAAACAAAAACATGTTATTTAAGTACTCAAATCCAAGAAGGCATAGTAATAATAATACAATGGTAGATTAATTAACTGAAAGCATGAGGAAGGTGGCAGGCAATAATTACATATGTAATTATTGAAATATTCTATGTAATTATTGAAATATCTCAAATGAAATTACTTCTCCTATGGCAGAAAAATACAAAAACAAAAGTATTTCCATATAAATTAACTTATGATAGGTACCTTCTTCCATTTTGCAATTAGATTACGATCGGCATATCCTTGGTCTAAACAGAACTCATACAATTCTTTAGAAATTTCCTTCCTCCGGTGGTAGAGGTCAAATACGTAGCGACTCTTCTGATGTGCAATTTTAAATATAGGCCACAAAGTCTCACATTTTCTTTTTCCATCATGTGGATCATTCTCAGCTGCAACATAAAGGATATTATAAAAACATTACTCACATAGAATTCAGAACGAATAAATTCAAAAAGAAGTAAAATAAAATCTATTAAGGCACGTATAATGTAACAGATAAAATCCCAACCTTCCCTCATCTTGGCTTGAAGTTCGCGGAGTGTTGGTTCAATTAATTCCCAGCCTTCTGGATATTTAACTCGGCTTGTCTTAACTTTTGGCATTTTTATCTGTCAAATGAGAATATGATATAAAAGAGTCATTTTCAAACATTCTACCGAGCAACAAAATAGGTCCAAGCTATGAATTAAGCAGATAAACAAAGATAAAGAGAAAAAAAAACTTGAAAACAAGTTAATTACAAAACAGTATTTTTTTTTTACACTGATAAACTTTATACTCAACCTAGTTATGAAAATATTGAAGAAAAAAAAATAAATTCTTATAATGTTATAATCTATTTACGAAGCGAATTCACGTACACACAAAGCAGTATCCATATCAAGAATTAGTGAATTACAAAGAAGATTAGGGTTACAAAATTCGGGAAATAACAAAAACAAAAGTAAAGGGAAATGTAATTGAACAAGGAAATCAAGGCCTTGTTACGTCGAGGAGATCGAAGCATAGAACAATGGTGAGATTGGGGTGGTAGTTAGGAGAAAGGGTTTGAGAGTGAGTGGCGAATAATATGATTAGGAAGCGAAATTCTCAGAACCCTAACATATTAAAAAGGTAAAAGAACGAACCTCGAGAGGCAAAGGTTACCGTATCGGCGGCGAGAAACACGGTGGCTCGGCGGATGCAGAATATAAGTAGCTCAAGAGTTTTGTGGACCGTTGAAGTCTTGTAAAGCGGAACACGACGTGTTGAAGTTTCACGCTAACTTATAAATACTCTCGCGTAATACAGTTTTTTTTTTTTTAAATAAACGCATATTATTTATATTCAACAATTTTAAGTATTTTAGCACTTCCAACTCTTTAACACAAAGAGCATATGTAAACGGGCAATATCCACGGCATTTTTTATATATGAGAAATGATATTAGAACACAAATCCAAACACAAATACAAAAATAATATATATGGGTCCCACATATTCTCTCACTTCATTAAATTTCCCCTTTTTTTACTTTCCTTCCTTTTTTTACTTTCTCTTTTTTGTCTCTCTTTTTTCAGATTTTTTTTGGTATTCCTCTCTAAAAATAAACACATTCATCTTCCCTTTCTTCCATTTCCTCATTTTTCCATTTATTTACAGATTTTAATCAAAAATTTTATGAAGTAACTTGAGCAACTTTATCTCCTCACTTGTAAGGTAACTTTATCTCATCATTTCCTCATTTTTCCATTTATTTACATGTTTTCTGGGTTCATAGCTGGTTTTTCTGCTTCTGGTTAATAATATAAACATTATTGGTTAATGAAGTATCATATGTGGTTAATGACTTATTTTTGTCTAAAACTTAGGGTTGTGAACTATTAATCAATTATGTTAATTATTTTTGTCTAAATATTAAGTTTCATCACTTTTAATCACTGATGTTAATCAGATTTGAAATCTTAAGTTTCATATTATGTGATTAGTAGTATTTAATTATAGGTTTTTCTGATTTTTTGTTTCTGGTTAATAGTGTAAATATTATTGGTTAATGAAGTACAATAGGTGGTTAATGATCAAATTGAATTATTTTTTGTAGTTTTTGTGTGACATTTGCGCTATCAATTGAAACTTCATGGATTGTGGTGCTATTGAAGATGAAGGTATCAGGGTTGACAACCTTGATGATGATGACAACACATGTTGTTGGGAGTCTGCAATAGGGATGTGTTTTTCTTGCCTAGAAGAAGTCAAATCATTTTATGAAGAGTATGCTTTGAGAAAGGATTTTGGGTGGAAGATTAGATCTTCAAGAAAAGGGCAAGATGGGGAGCCCTGCTACTTAATTTTATCATGCTCAAGAGAGGGGGCTAAAGTGTCAAAAATTCCGTGTACGTTAAAAACACTTCCAACTAAGGTAAATAATTGTCCTGCCAAGATTGTTATTAAGTTGGATAAAGATGGATTGTGGTACATTACAAAATTTGAAAATGCTCTCAGAAGTCGAGCAGAAAAGGAATTTGAAGCAGATTTTAATTCGATGGATACTACAATTTCTTGTGGGTCAAACTCGTCAATTGAAAAGCAATTCCAAGGTGAATACACTCATGCCAAATTTAAGGAAGTTCAAACAGAATTTAGATCTAAAATGAATTGTGCTGCTTGTATAATGTGGAGGGTTCCTTTGCTACATACCATGTATTGGAGGAAGTTTCAATTGGAGACAAACCAAAAGAGCGTGTCTTAAAAGTTGTGTTTAATCGAGAAACTAATGATGTCAAATGTGAATGTTCATTGTTTGAGTTTAGAGGTATTTTGTGTTGCCATGTGTTATCTGTGTGTACTCAAGAGAGAGTTAAAAATGTGTCAGAGAAGTATATCTTAACAAGGTGGAAGAAAAATATTAAAAGGAAACATTCATATATTAAGAGCAGTTATGGTGTGAAAGAATTGAAGCCACAAATGGACAGGTTTGACAAATTGTGCAAGCATTTCTATGAAGTTGCTGAAGTAGCTGCAGAGTCTGAAGATGCGACTAAGGCACTCCATGAAATATTGCATCAATTTAATTCTAATGTGCCAACCATGGATACTACAATTAACAAGGTTAAAAGAAGTTCTATTGATGCTTCAAGTCCAAACAATGATAATGAAATTCACAGTCCTTTGCGGGTCAAGCGTAAAGGTCGTCCTCCATCAAAAAGAAAAATATATGTAGTTGAAAAAATCGTAAAAAGGTCACGAAATCAAACCAATCAACGCGATAACAGAAAGACTACCTTTGTAAGTCTTTTTCGTCCAGAAATTAAGTATCCATCCATCATGTACATATTACATTAAAATATTTCTTTTTTGTTTATTGAAATTTGTAGGAGAACAATACTGAAAGAGTGAGAAGTCATAATGAAAGTAACATTTGCATAGAATCATCTATTGAAGCTATCGAAAGTAACACATTGGTTCGTATTTGAATTTATGAATGAGTGTGTGGTTGTATTATTATATATAAGATGGTTGTATTATTATATGTAAGGTTGTGCTAACTTATTGTATGTTGTTCTTCAGGTTGGAGGTAATACATCATTCTTGGATCTTTTGTCACAATTCAGCACAACTATGTGATAAAATGTAAATATTTTATCAATTTTTTGTATGACATTTTGTTGCAACAAACAATCAAGTAAATGGATTGTATGATAATCATGTATGTGTTTATCATATTTGTCACTTTTTTGTCATTAATGGATTTTAACAGAATGTTTGGTCATTTTTATCTGATAAAATATAAATCGGGTTAATGGCGCAAATCAACATGGTTAATGTTGTGAACAACTTGGTTAATGAATTTGAACTAAAACATTGGGCATTCTAACCAATTGATGTGCAAATCGATTGTCCAATCGATTTCTTTAATCACAGAACACAGGTCTGATGAAAAACATTTTAGTAATCGATTTCCCAATCGATTGACTCAGTGAAGTTTTGTTCTGTGAATTAGAAAATCGATTAACCAATTAGAAAATCGAGTTAATGGCGTAAATGAACATGGTTAATGTTATGAACAACTTGGTTAATGAATTTGAACTGACACCTTGGGCATTCTAATCAAACAAGATATATATCTGGTTAATGAATTAAAACAATATTGTTAATTCCTTGCACAACTTGATTAATAAATTTTAACAGAATGTTTGGTCATTTTTATCAGACAAAATATAAATCGGGTTAATGGCGTAAATGAACATGGTCAATGTTGTGAACAAATTGGTTAATGAATTCCTTGCACAACTTGGTTAATAGATTCGAACTGAACAGAATGGTCATTCTTATCATACAAAATATAAATCTAGTTAATGGCTTTAAGTAACATGGTTAATATTGTGAACAACTTGGTTAATGAATTTAAAACCAATTTGAATGTTTGAAGGTGGAAATGATTTGCCAATAATTAAACTTAACTTCAACAAATTTTCAGCAAATTTGAATTTTCAGCAAACTTAACTTCAACAAATTTGAATTTTCAGACATAATTCATCTGAACTACATAACTTCAGCAATTTTTACACAACTTAATCAACCAAATCTAAATCCTTACTTCATCATAAAGAAAGAAATAAATAAAGTTCATTCATATTTGTTCATAAAAGCATAAAGAAAAAATACAGGCAAAAAGTGCAGTTCAAATCCCACCAACTACATCGCTATAGAGAACCCCCCACATACTTAAAATATCATAACACTTATTTCTTCTTCTTCTTCTTCTTCTACTTTTCATCCAGATTCACAAACGGACTTTGATTGACTACACTTTTAACTCGATTCCTTGGTTTATCTTTCATTCTCGTAATTATGTTTGACGTTGCTTTTGTTGAACTGTCCACGTTAGGCTCACATGCGACTTCATCCCCAACATTCTCAAAAGGGGTACTAATTTCCACCTCATCTGTTGACAAATAATATGTTATTAACAAGTCTAATTGCATATCATAAATATTTGATAAACAAAAAAATTCAATATTTATACCATCAAATTCATGATTGGATTCATGCATTGGTTGACGTTTACACAATTCTTCTTTCAACCATTTTACCTCACCCTCAAGAATCGAAATCTTCTCTTGGGACTGCCTATTCTCCACCACCAATCGTTGATAATCAACATAACGTACAATTTGATTTTCTTGTTCATGCAATGCTTCATTTACCATGTCAAATTCAAGTTCTTCATTTGTGGCAGTTAACTCTTCAATTATCTTGCAAAGCGAAAAACAATTGAAACACACATTATTATTAAATAATTTATACAATCAAATAATTTAAATGCTTACCATGTTATTTTGAAATGCTTTTAATATTGTTTTCTTCTGACACTGTAAGATTGGCCAATTCAAAAATCTCGGGAAACTAAACTTCGGAACAGATGCTTCACCCAATGACAAGTGGTTGAACGTCCAGATCTAAAACAAATGTTAATGACTTAATAGATTTATTTTAATTGAAAGACAACACAAGATAGAAGATAGTGACATAAAACGATATTAAATATATACCTGTAGGACAGCTACACAACCTGTTTTGTGTGTTTGTGAATCTACCTTCCCCTCTTTCAACACAATTTCAATCCTACTTAAACTTTCAACTAAAACATTATACACCGCAACACCCCAATTGTAGTTATGCAGAGACTCTAGATCATCAAGTATTTTAATATAACAAGTATTTACTCGATTTCCTGTTTGGGGAAAATAGAACTCGCCAAAGGCGAGGAGTATATAAAGTCTACAAAAATTGACTTTGTGCATACGACACATGTGAAGCAACACACCAATCATTTCACAAGTTACTTCTTTTCCTCTAAACAAATGCAATGTATCACATTCCTCATTTTCATATTCTTTCAAAGAATCACCTACTATTGGTAGTCCTAAAGCTAAACATACGTCACTTGGAGTAAAATTAACTATCCTACCTCTAATCCTAAATCCCCCACTACGTCCATCCCACCTACTAGCCAACTCCGACAATAATTTTTTTTTTACAAGTTTGCTATTTGTCATCTATTAAAATATATATGATTATATTAAGTTTCTATTATTAATAATATTTTTTTTTTGTAAATTCTATATTTAAATATATATTATATTATAAAACCTATTAATAGTGAGAGCAGATTTTTTCAATAAATGGTATACTATCAAATTCAAATTTTATAAGTTTCTCTCTCATGAAACATAGAAAACAATGTAGTAGCCACTCATTTGGTTGAAAAAAACTTAATCCCCTTCGAAAAAATACTGATTACCTATTTTGATAAAAACACGATTTTAATTTCATCAATAGAAACCATCGTTTCTATCTTCAGATTCATCAATTTTTAATTGCTTCTTCTTTTTGTTTATTTGATGCATTCTTAAACATTAAAAAATGCAAGCATTTATTATTTACATTTCTGATGCATTTTCTTCCAAAATAACTCAACTATCTATATTAAAATTTATGAAAATGTGAATGGATTTTGTTAGAATTATGTTACATGAGTTATTTCCTGTTGAAATAGTATTAAGGTGTGTTGCCTCACTATATTAACTTTTGCAAAAACACTTAATTTCAGCACTACATTGGTGTTTGAATTTGTGTACAACATATGTGAATAATAATAATAATACCGACAAAGACAAAATAGAAACATAGAAGTAAAAAATAGAAACCCTAAAAATTAAAAAATCCTAAAGGAAGAAGCTAAAATAGAAACCCTAAATCAATAACTAAAAATGGAAACGAACAAGCCAAAATAGAAACCCTAAATCCTAAACAGAGAAGTAAAAATAGAAACCCTAAATAATAACTAAAAACCCTAATGATATGGAAAAGTAAACTTACAATGACTTAATAGGGCGAAACAGAGAAGAACAGCGAAACAGGATCGACGAAACGAAACAGGATTGGCGAAACGAAACAGGATCGGCGAGGCAAAACGAAACAGAATCGACGAAATAGAAGATTGGTGAAAACGGCAGAATGATGGAATGGTGGAACAGAGAAGATAGTGAAGAAGATAGAAGAGAGAAAGAGAGAAAGAAAGGGTTTTCAAATATCCCTAAGTGTGTATACGTATTTATTTTTGTATACGTATACGATATATGTGTTTGTATTTGTGTTCCAATATCATTTCTCTCTTCTATCTTCTTCACTATCTTCTGAAAGAGGATAACGCACATTTTAAAATTTCTTTTATATATATATATATATATATATATATATATAATAACTAACGGTGTATTATCAAAATAACATTGATAAATTATTAAAATATTATTAAACTATGTGATACAACAATATTTATATATACATAAACTATCTAGTATAAAAACATAAACTAACTAATCTGGAACCAACAAACTCTAACACTCGATTGATATATCATATATTGTGATATTATTTTTTAATTGTAATTGTGAATTGTTTTAATTATAAATATGTTTGACAAAGATGAAAATTATAAAATGGATATATTTTATTTGATTGAATTGTGAAAATTGTATGACTTGTGAAAATTGAAATTCTATGTTTTTTTTCAGTTTGTCTACTATGTATGAATTGTGTGATACTCTAAAAAAAATTATATGATTTTTAAAAATTTCAATTATAATATTTAAATTTTTATTATGATATTTCAGTTAATATTTGTCCTTCTCTCTAAATATTTTATACAAGATCCGCCATTGAATAAAAATGCATCATAAATTGGTGGACATGAAAAAGTGGTTGTAGATGACTAACCAATAAGTTACTGACTTTTGCACAATGTAACTCAATGTCCAGTATTCGATCCCATTTGACCAAGGTTGTTAATCTCTAGCTCGTTGGATATTTAGAAGAAAAAAACTAAGATTGATGCAACGGTCAACTATGTATTTTATTTTATTTACTTTATTTTCATGCTTGATAAAATAAAAGTAAATATAGGGTTACATTGAATGTTTTTCAGGATGCATCTATGAATATGTAAGAAATTAAGTTGATTATTTAAATTTTTGACATTCAAAAAACAGTTTGTTTTTAAAAATGTGTTTTTTTAATATTAACAACTATTAGACTTGTTAAAACATCAAAAGTCATTACTATTAGAAGTCTCTTAATAATTTGGTCTTATTTAGATTATTTCTCACTTGTTCTTTTCTTCTTTTTTTTTTGTTCTTTATCTTTTTCTTTAATCTCTCATTTAATTGTGTTTTATTTTTCATATTCTTCTCTATATTTTATTCTCTGATTTTTCCCCTCTCATTTTTCGATATTCATC
>JBBPBT010000036.1:3955213-3977890 GCA_037974875.1 Cicer bijugum
TTACACATTCTAATTATTAGGTGTACATTAATAATCTACCTTATAAAAAATAACTTACACCTTTTTATTTGAACAAAAAATCTTTTTATTTTTATTTTATTTTAAACAAAAAAAATTGAATGGTAATTTATAAATTTTACTTTAATAAATTTTTAGTTATTCACATGAAATAAAACATAATTTTTTGATTAAAAATGGTACATAACGTCAAAAAAAAATTGTGGACTTGAATTTGTTTACAAGTTAACTGTATTTAATAGTGTATTTAGTTTTTTTAACTATCACAAATGTTTTTTTACTCATATTTATAACAAATTTTGTAAAAAGAAAAATGACACAAAATTGTAGGATTAACTTATTACTAGTAGTTATTAATTATTTATAGCAGCGTAGATTTTAAAATTAAAGAAAAAATTGAAGATAAAAATAATTAGACCGATGAAAAATGACAGATTTTAACAAATTTTATCAGAGCCAATATAAAATATATTATTAAAATATTTTCAATTAAGTTCGTATGTTAAATCTGGAACAGTGATAACTCTAATTTTTTTCTTACAAATACTTAGCATAATATAATTACAACTATAACTATTATTGAAAACAAAAGTTGAAGGCCATTGTAATAATATAAAAAGTTAAGCCCATTAAGAGGCAGTATTGGGCCTGAAATCCCAACCCAATTCAATATCGGCTGTCTCATACATTGTATTGTCAGCCGCAAAAAATCCTGTCTAGGGTTTTTTCTCATTTCGGTAATTTGTCAACTCGGAATTGTTATATTTCGATTTTCTCATACTAATTTGTGTTTTTGTTACATCCAATTTTATTCACCGTGTGAAGAGGCAATGAGGTATTTGTTCTCTCATCTTTCAATTTTTTAAGCATTTTATTCATTGATAATTTATTAATTTGTATGTGTTAAATGTGAATGTGAGTTATTGGATGCAAATTAAATTGTGCAATTTTGAAGGCCTAATGTTTTTGGTGATGATGGTTGTGCAGTAAGCTTCAGAGTGATGCTTTAAGAGAAGCAATCTCAGGAATCACCGCTGATTCCAAGGAGAAAAACCGTAAATTTGTGGAGACTATTGAACTCCAGATTGGTCTTAAAAATTATGATCCACAAAAGGATAAGCGTTTCAGTGGTTCTGTTAAATTGCCTCACATCCCTCGACCCAAGATGAAAATCTGCATGCTTGGTGATGCTCAGCATGTTGAGGAGGTAAATATTTAGTGATGTAGTCGAGCGAATTAGAGTGTTTCAAATTGGTGCATTATTATCTGCGTTTTGGTGTCTTCACAATTATTTTAGTGTGTTTGGTTTCACAGTAGGTCGGGAAAATATAAATTGAATAGTTGATTGCAGACACAAAATTGATTCTTATATGTTTGAGTGATGTCTGTTTGAAATTGATTTTGAAAATTTAGTGATTTTGATAAAATATTTGAGTGATGTCGATTAAATAGTTAGTGCTGTAGTGAAGTGAATTAGATTTTCAAATTTTGGTGCATTGTTATCCTCATTTTGGTGTCTTCACAATTATTTTAGTGTGTTTGGTTGCACGGTAGGGAGAATATAAATTGATTTTGCCTTTAGAATAGATTCTAGGAAAATTCTAATATCGACCATGATGCACCATGGACCATACTTGAACAATGTTTAAACTTCAATGACCACAGCTGTCCTCTCATTCCATAATTGAGATAGTAACTTAAATGTTATTGGTTTGATAAATTTAAGGGGGAAAAATATGTATCTCATATTAAATCGACATCAATCAGATCACTGTCTTATCTATAAAGACGAGAAGGTTCATGAACTATTATTTATGAAGAGTATCCTCGATCGTCTTACATTTTTCCATGGTTTTTATGTACTAGTCCTTGGTGGATCACTTACGAAGATGGTCCACCACCTCGATTCTAACGTGAAACGTAGTTGTATCTTTTGACTCAAAGTGCATTTTGTATAGTCAAATTACTTTTATATTAGTATATCCAAACATAAACTACTTTACATTCAACTAATTTTTTTCTAAATCAATTTTACTAAATCAATTTTTGTCACTTTAGTACTAACTTCATTTTTATTTGAATTTTTTATTCAATTGGTTGCCAGCAATGACTTGTTTTCCTGAAAAAGCCTGAAATGACACAATGCTTCTGCCTTATGTGATTTAGTAACCACAATCCAAAAGAGTGTATTTCCCTTAGTGTGTGTAGGATATTGTTTTTGAATATTTATTCATTTGTTGTTAAGGTTATTGTGATGACGTCTTACTCTCTAACATGTATAATACAGGCAGAGAAAATCGGACTGGACTGGATGGATGTTGAAGCCTTAAAGAAGCTCAACAAAAATAAGAAACTGGTGAAGAAACTTGCAAAGAAATACCATGCATTTTTAGCTTCTGAAGCTGTCATCAAGCAGATTCCTCGTCTCTTGGGTCCTGGTCTCAACAAGGCAGGCACGTATTTTATTTTTGGAGTTTTAAATTTTTAGCCTTATTTACTGGTAAAATATATTTAGTGATTTTTATTTTCTGTTTTGCATTACTATCTTTTTATTTATATGTAGCCCCATATGTAATCTTTATCTTTTATGATTGAGTTCTATATTATATACTATGATTGAGTTCTATATTATTTGAAAGCATTTCAACATGTTTCATTCAAATTTAAATTATTGCTTTTGCTGACTTGTATAGTTTTTTTATTGCTTTACAGGAAAGTTCCCAGCACTTGTTTCCCACCAAGAATCTCTTGAGTCTAAGGTAAACGAGACCAAGGCTATGGTAAAATTCCAACTTAAGAAAGTGCTCTGCATGGGAGTAGCTGTCGGCAATATCAGTATGGATGAAAAACAAATCTTCCAAAATGTACAACTGAGTGTTAACTTCCTCGTCTCTTTGTTGAAAAAGAACTGGCAAAATGTGAGTAATAGTATCCTTGTTAACTTCTATTTTATGGTGGTTATCTTGACTTTTATGCCTTATTGGATGATAACAATAGGATATAACTTCAATTTTATTGTGTGATTAAGAGGTATATTTAAGAAGCAACAGTCTTTGACATTAGATGATTGGCAATATGATATCAATTTCCATCCCAAGTATGGCTGTAGCAACATTGTACAATGTGTGCCTTGTAATAAATAAAGGCCAGTGCAGTAAATACCGTTTTAGTTTGCATTTTAATCGAAATTGTTGTCTCCAATAACTTTGTAAAATAGTAACAGTATTTTGTTTCTCAATTTTCACACTATGTTCTTCCATTGTACTACTGTGAATTATTTTTGGTTATATTCTCTGCTTTAGAAAATTTAATCTGGTTGAACCTGCCAACCATCTAATGTATAAACTATTTCTGGTTTCAGGTTAGGTGCTTGTATCTGAAGAGTTCCATGGGCAAATCTTACCGTGTCTTTTAAAGGGTTGTTTTTAATTCTGCGAATTTGGTATTGCGCCTAATATATTTGGATATTTTAACAGCTGGGACAGGAGTTCTCTTCTTTTTACATTTTTGTTGGTTGAGATTATGTCGTTAGTATTCCGTGTTTTTGACTGGTGTTTAATTGCTTAGCAACTTTGCATAATGTTAGGGATACTAAATTTAATTCCCCAGTTTATTTATACAGCTTTTTGCCCACTTCTCCTCTGATGCATATTATGATGATTCTATCTATGTCTATTGTAAAAGTATCATGATTGGACAATCAGCAGTTAATTACAGTTCAATTTGTAGGTCTACTTCCACTTGAGTTTGGATATTAATTAGGACTTATAGGATTCAGTTCCTACAATCAGTTTGCAACAAAATGCTAAAATGTGGTGACATAAATAAATGATAAAGTAAGATTGGCACACATGTCTTCTTTAGCAAGGTAATCCACACAATGGTTGGCTTAATGGAACATATGACAAAGAGAAGTAGTCTAATTAGGGCTTCACGGAAACACATGAAAAAGAGAAGTACTGGAGAGATGGAGAATAGAGTAGACTAGACCTCTTTAATAAGATGTTGGAGATTCGATGGGGTAGGACACATCTGATCATATTAATCAGCCATTTCATGTCATCTTCAAAAAGAATCTCATTAAGGTTCATACTTCGAGCAATCCTTACACCATGTAAAAGAGTCGAGGTGTTAATAGGTAGAATATTTCCTAGACCAATATTTTCATGAAAACTTGTGACCAGATTCCCTTTATAACCACGAATAAGGCTACCATATGATGAATTTTGAGTAGGGTGTTGTAACACTCCATAAACATTAATCTTAAAAGCCCCAAACGAAAGGGGCTTTCATAGAGCATCTTTAGATGTTTTCTATGTTCTCAAAAAAACTCGAGGGTTTTAAAACTTCTTTAATCACCATTTAAATATGGTGTTGCACTTTCCTCGAAAAAGTAATTGTATAGCTTAGAAGAATTAGAAAAGACTAACTTGATTTCTACTTGCCATCCCCCAACTTAGTAGCCAAATAATAATACTGAAGCATGTAGGCCAAGACCAAGACACACACCCAATGTTAGAGTTTTCTACCTACCACTCCTCAGTTGTACTTGACACCCTTCCTAAAAAAATATAAAAAGACTATTTTACCCTTTTAACCAAATAAAAAACGTTGAAATTTTTTTAACTCCCACATTTTTCACTCTTACGAAAATTTAGTCAAATCTCAGCAATTTCGTATATTTCAAATTTTTGAAACGCAATTTTTAAATTTTTAATATTTTTTTGAAATTTTCAAAGGAGCTAAAACTTTTGACATGAGAAAATTTCCAGAATTTTTAATTTTTCGAACAATCTAAAATTTTCGCAATAGAATAAATTCAATAATTTCGAAACTTTCAAACAATCTGAAAATATTAGAAGTAGGATAAATTCAGAAATTTCAAAACTTTTGAATAATATGAAAATTTCAAAATATTATTTTTCTTTTGAAATTTTAAACTTTCAAAATTTAATTTCTTTTTACCATTCGAAAGTTTAAAAAAATAAAACTTTCAAAACTCGAAATTTTATAACATTATAAGATTTTGAAAATTTCAAAACTTTTCAAATTTAGAAATCTTTGAAATGTATCTTTTTTTTTAAAATATTTGATTTTTAATCGAAAATTTGCTTATTTTGAAACTTTAAAACTTTCAAAAATATCAATGTTGAAATTTATTTTAAATGGTTAAAAGAGTAAAATTGTCTTTTATGTGTCTTGCGGATGACAAGTGCAGTTGGAGGTGTGCTAGGTAGAAAACTTAGGTTGAAGAAACGAATCTTGCCCATGTTTTGTCAACAATTCATAAGTTCTCTTCATAGAAAACTGTCCATTTGGGATTGAGACCCAATTAGGGAAATCAACGTCCTAATCTTCAGAAACAAGCCTCTATATAATATCCATATGCCATTTATCATTTGTCACACAGAAAGAGGTTGAAATCCTCTAGTCCAGTTGAAATACGGTCATTCAAAAAAACACTTAATTTTCTTAAAATATACATTATAAAATATGGCTTAGTAGCCTTAATAAGAACTTTTTTGCCAACTCTATAAAATACAATTTATTTAATAAAATTGAACATTGTTTTTTTACTGCAACCAATCAATAAAGGCAAACCTATATACCTATCTATTCTGAGCACAACTTGAACACCAGAAGTGCCAATGATTAGGTCTTTAGCGGCCACGTAAACATTGCATATTTTGATTTTTGCAAATTACTAGTTTGACCCGAGCATCTTCATAAAGTGGAAAAAAATAATTTTCATCGCCAAAGCTTCGGCCGCAGTAACTTTGTAAAACAAAAACAATAATATGCAACAAAAATAGATGATATACATTGGGGGCATTTCTACAAATTTTAGTGTCATGCATCACATTTCGCCTTTCAATTTGAGTTATCAAGGTTGAATGACCTTTAACACAAATGGTAAAAAAATATGAGACAGTGGGACCCCTTCTTTAAGGCATTAACTTGGGGTAATAGGGCCAAAAATGTATTGATTATCAATGATAAAGTAGTCAACAATTTCAATACATAACATCATCTATTTAATCAATTGTTCGGTGAAATCCATGACTCTCATGACATTTCAGAGATTATGTCCTTGAGTTTTACCTTTCATGTAACAAACTATCTCAAAAGCTACCATAACATTATCCATGATGGATTTGCATATAAAAAAGGTAGATGATTATTAGAGATGCACTTTCCTCGCACTCATTTTAGCCTATTATCTAATACTTCCACCACTAGTTTGTAAACCATATTACCTAAAGATATAGGTCTCTAATATTTCATTGTCCATTGTTCTTCACCTTTATATTTTGTTATATGTTGGTTTTCACCTTTTTAGAATAAGTACATGTCAATCCATTACATAAAATAAGTACATGCCAATCCATTGTGTTTCTGCAATTTAAATCGTTGAGTTGGATAAAGCTTGACCAAACAATTTTTTTATATGCAAATGTTAGTAAGTCTGTGATTATGTTATTGATTTCTTAGATTTGAATATGTGGCCTCATTTTTAAAACTTATTTAGTGTCCTTTAATTCACCAACATAGTTTTTTGAAAAAATCAAAAATCATATACTAACATGGAGAATAGCTAAAGGTAATTCCAAACTTCTGACTCATTACATAGTTACCCCATTGCTAATCTCCACTGCAACTCTAATGGTTTCAAGAAACAAAACACTAGAGCCAAATTACATAATAATTTTGAAACATAGTTCTCTAATTACCACATCAATGCAAAACAATGAGATCGCTTGATCAAACACTTCACAGTTCCTTGAGTAGTACACAAAACCATATTACACTTTTTCCACTACAAACATATGAAGCTTCATGCAAGAGACAACTCTACTCAACACGAAAACATTCATAATTCTAACTCTGATGTCAGATTTTAATGTTTTTTCGTTAATTAATAAATGAGTTTGTCATCTCAATACCAATAACTCTAACAATATAATATATATATATATATATATATATATATATATATATATATATATATATCATAATAAATGCGATATAAATAAACAAAAAAAAAAAATCAATTCACAATCACCAAAACTTAAAGATAATTTGTATCTCTTCTCTCTCCAAATTCCTCTCCTCAACAAATTGTCTTTTGTTGCCATTTTATTTTGTAACAATCTTCATGGGAATATGGACACATTTAAAGGAATTACTTTTGTCCAAACCCTAATACAATAAGGAAGGATTTGCCTATTAAACCCTTCCCTTATAGTTCAATATGCGTTCCTCACCAAATATATGTTTGATTCGCCATCTCTCCAGACTCCAAGATCAACCTCCCTATGCTCAATAAGTATCTCTAAGATCAACCTCCCTATTCCTCCTCCTCCACTTCAATAAAAACAAATCCTCCACCACAATTAACTCTCTTGATTGTCTCCGGATTTAAGTAACAAAAATCTCCATATTTAATTTTTAATGTTTTATACCACATATCTTCAAATTTTGTCTTTATTCTCCGTCAATTCCCAATCAAGGCAAAATTAAAAACTTTTAAATCCTTTAACCCTAAACTCCCCTCATTAATTTCTCTGCAAATTTTTTCCAATTAATCAAATTAATCTTTTTATCCACCTCAGCCCTTCTCCATAGAAGCTATTTAGAAATAAATATAAGACAAGAGATAATACCTGATAGAGCATTAAAGAAGAAAAAATAATAGATCGGAAGAGTAGACAAAATCGATTTTATGAAAAGCTCCTTAAAATTAATAGGTAGGCCTAAGTATCTAAAATGTGCATTTCCACCTCTATAATTAAGACATTGAGTCGCACCACTCATCCATTTTTTGACTATGTTAATCCCCGTTGTTAAATCACATTTCTCCAACTATTATTAGTAAAAATCAATGTGTCATATATGGGTGGCAAAACAGGTTGAAACCGTCGGACCGATCCGTTTTGTCTTCTATATTAGACATATTATACTGAATTATTAAACTCTCCTACTTAAATTGGACCATCACGTTCAACCCACAAAAACAAAAATCTTCCGACGACGAGCCAAATTAAAAAAAAAAAAAAAAACTATTTTATTTTGTAAAATGTGACTTTAATTGAGTTTTATTTCCATTTTTTTTATTAGTTAAACCAATCTAAAAGACTAAAATTGATCTATTAATTTATCTAACTCTAACTAAAATATTAATGTGTGAAACATTCTACTTTGAATATTGCTATCAACTTACTGATGACTTGTATTTATTCATTGATAAATTTAATTATTGATAGTTTGTTATATATGTAAATTTTATTTTTTGTTCAAATTACATAATGTAATTTTATTTATTATTGATAAATTTAATTAAATATTTTTGTTCAAATATTTGTCACTGAAAATGTAATACTTTAAATATAAGAATAATTGTAATATTTTAACTGCATCGTTGCTATTTTTTTAATACTTTAATATTTTTTTTTAATATCATCAACATAAACATAAGAACAATTGTAATACTTTAACTGCATCGTTGCTACCACATGGCAGGTAGCGTGGTACTTTTGAATCCACCCTCTAAGTTAGTTTGTCCCACCCTGTTTTTTGGCGGATTGTTGCGATAAAATGCAAGGGTGCAAGTATACAAATCGTGACAAGTAATAAAGTGAAAGTAGATTATCGATCTCACAAAGATTGATGTGAATAAGTTATAAGTATTCCAAAATTGATTAGTTTACTAGTTAAGATCCCAAATAGCAAGTAACACAAATATTTTGGTTCATGCAAATAAAAACAAATTAAAGTTTTAAACGAATAGTTAAGGAATCAACTATGTTGCAAGTTTAGTTTATATGAATGTAATATGCTACAAACATGCTATAGTATTATGAACAAATTGTTCTCATGAGTTTTCCATCTCAATCATCATGATTTCCAAATACACCAATGTTATTTTTAGGTGTATGTTCGCGTTCAACCATGCTACAATTTATAGTTCATTTTTTGTTCTATGTCATAGGGTTTGTTGCAACAATCAATTATAGCTCTCCTCCCTTAACTTTAAGTTCCAATGACTTCCAAATGGGTTGGAAATGAACGATGGTGATGATGGAGTAATGGTGGCTACTAGGTTTGTTGAGAGATTCTGAAAATTAGGTTTTCTTCCACCACTTTTTAAATTTGTAGTTGATGTCCTTTATATAGGACAATTTTAAACCACTTTTATCTATTTTTTTGAACATTTTTGTGTCATTTATGCATAAAGCAATTTTGGTCCAATGAAATAAAAGTTTGAGAGAGTGAAAATATTCTTTTTGTTTGTCCTTCAATTAGTGAGGTGTCATTTGCGCCCATAAAATAAGGCTGTCACATTTTAGACCCACAACTTGTTGTTGTCTCGTAGGGATGCCGTAGAATTGACGTTACATTTTAGTAGAGTTTGTCAATTATTTATATATTGTACAAAATCAACACCAAACAACATAATTCCAATATAACTTAACCTAATATAATAAAAAAGGAAATTTAATTAATATTATATTAAAAATATATAAGATTACTAATTTACTAAAAATATTTTAACAACTTGCATATTCAAATTTAAAAATTAACAAATAACTTGTATATTTAAGAGTTATCAAATGTTAATTATAGAATAAGTTAAATTAAACGGATAGACCCGTTTTTACCATCCCTAGTGTCATATGCATGTTACAAATTTAAACCTAATACATCCTCCAAATTACATTAATCGATCCATCTTTTAGTTTACCAAATAAACTATCCATCTAAGGCTCGACATCATGCTTCATTTGAGACATGTAATATTTCTGTCATATTTGCTAGTTGAAATGCGACGTATCTATCCCATATATTAACTTTTTTTCCTCAAGTATCCATTCGATGAATTTCTACAATAAAAACAAAAAATATGTATAGATATAAATGTGTGTCATGTGCATTAACCTTTGGCAAGACATCCCCATGACGCCCTTCCTTTTTTGTGTTAAAAAATTTGGACATTTGGGCTTCCAAATACTTTTCATCCTCGCGTGTAACTTCCGAACATCAAACAACACATTAACCACTAGGAATACAAAGAGCATAAATAAAATGTAAAAAAAAAAAAACAAAAAAATGAAACACCAGACCAATAACACTAGTAACAATTAATGCATAAAAAAAAACTCTTTTATGCATTAAAAAAAAACTAGCATAACAAATACGATGACATATATAATATTTTAGCGACAACACACAACACAAACGCTAACACCATACCAAGAGAAGAGAGAGAAAGAAGAGAGAGAGAGAGAGAGAGAGAACACAGAGAACAAAAGAAAAAGAAACAGTGGGTAATCAAAGAGAAAAACAAAACCCAGAATCTTGAGAGTGACAAAGAAAGAAAAAAGAGCGAAAACATATGAATTCCATTCAATAGCAACACACACATAACACAGCGAAAGAGAAAGTACTTATCCCAAAACCATATATTATATTTTATTTTATATGTATCTACACAATCATATTACATAATAAAAATAATTCATGGTTTTATTAAAATTAAAATTAAATTTTTGTTCTCTTTCTTATAATTGTATTGATTCATGTGAATGAAAGAGAGAGAGATCTTGTTCTCTTACAATGTCCACTTTGTAGCGAACTAGGTAATTCTCTTATAACGAATTTCACTATCACTCGAAATTTCACGTTTTGTTTTTCTCGTTAACGTTTCGAATCAGACTTTTTTTTTTCTTTCCCTTTTGATCGATTCCCATTTTTGCTTTGGTACCTCAAAAAAATTTGATTCTCTTTTAGTCCGTTTAATTTCCGCCTTTTTTTTTTGTGTGTGCATATTCAATTGACGTTTTCGAAATTGGGATTAGGGTTTTCTTTTCTTTTGCGTATTTTCTGGTATGTATACTCAGCTTGTTTCTGTTGGTGTTTTTTCTATTTCTTTTTAGGGTTTCATTGGATCTTATATTGGGGGCAGTTGCTGAATTTGGAAAATTCCCAAGTTGTTAGGGTTTCGATCAGAGAGTTTAATTGAAATGGAATACTGTTGTGCTTGTTCCTTCTTTGTGTGATTTTGTCTGAAATGGGCAAAAGCTCTGATCTTTTCGGAGTTTCAGATTGTGGATTTGATACTACGGTGCTTGAGCATTTATATACTTGGTGATTGCTTAAGATGGTATTTAACATTGCTTCTTTGAGCATGGAAGAAGATTGTATATACCGTTATCAGTGATCAAGATTTTGTTAACCGTTTTTGGATTCAGTGAAAAGCCATTCTTGGTCACCGTTTTTGGTGTTTTTCTCCTTTTCTGTTTTCTACTTTTGTCCCTGGGTGTACATTTTTGGTTTCGGTAGCTGAGATTTTCAGCGGTCCATTTAGTTTCTAAAAGCAGCCCTACGTAGTTTATCTGAGCTTAACACGGTTACTCGGTACCATAGTGCTCATAAACCTATACTGATTTGGGTTGTACTGAACCATTTACCTTCATATTAGGACTTTTAAGTAGTTAGACTGAGTGGTTGCTTTGTTGCTCATTGGTTTTGAATCAATTTCCAGTGATACAGTTAGAGCTGTTTGATTATTTTGGTGACGGCAAGTCAACCTTAGTGGTTCGGATCGGTTTATGGAGGTATATTAAAGCTGGAAATGATTGTGGTGACATGGTGCATGGACAGGAGCATAGTTGCTGGTTCGTTCCCTTTCTGGAACAGTGCTACTGGAAACTAATTGGAGCACTCTCAATTTTGGAAGGATTTTATATTAGGCGTATCTGGATTTTGTGCAATGTCGCGCTGCTTTCCATTTCCACCTCCAGGATATGAAAAGAAGACTAGAAACGATGAAGTTGACTTGTTAAAAAAGGTTTATATACTTTCCGGCTTTCCCTATTTTTACATTATATATTTAGGTTTGCGTAATACTGATAATACTATTTCTGACACTAAATGGAGTTTCTTGTTATTTGCACAATGTTGTGCATTGATAAGGTATTAAGGTTCATTTTCTAAAAGGAATACTGAAATGTCTAGCTAGAAAAGTGATGCTATCATGCATTGATGTTTCATTTAATTATGCATTCTCTACTGTTTATCTGTGTCTTGGTAATAATGATATAATTATTTTTGGATTGCATTGTAAATAGCTATCTTATAAAAAATGTACATGGCCTTTTTCAAATTGCCAAATGCACGATGAAAATATAGAAGATCTTTCTCAATTGAGGTATAGCTGTTGTTGCAGATAATTGGAGGCATACATTACAATATTTTATTTCTTCTTGGCCTATGATGATTAGTAGGGTGCACTGTTTGTTACTTTTTTGATGGAAGTTGGTTCTTGTGATTTGCAACTTTCCATATTGATTATTACCTTTATCTGTCTACTTAAGTGGTCACTGAATTCTTTTTAGTCTTCCCTGTCTTCAGTTCAAAGTTTGGATTTTTGGACTGTTGTGCTAGTGCTTTGTGTTCTAAATATCATGTTCTATGAGGTTTGAGTGGAGAAGTTGTGTCATAGATGGTGAAGATCAAAATATTAAGATGATTAAAAGTTTATATGCTGTTATACACATCCATCTTGTCATTTTCTCAGCCTAGCCTTGGCAATTTCTTTTCTTGTTCTCATAGTAAGCAATGGGTGGTTATTTATTAAAAGTGATTTTGATTTGTACTCTCATGTTAGTAGTGATGTGACATTTGCTTCAAAGCAATCAGTAATATTTAGCACATCTTTCAAAGTGAATGCATATTTGTGCAGTCAGCCTCTCATACTATATTGGCAAATGTTTTTTTTATTATTATAGTTTTTGCTCATTTTGTTGGGGTGTGGGTAAACTTAGTCTTTGATTACTATTTGAATGAGTAAAAGTAATCATTAGCAATCAAGTTATGATTTTTTTTTTGTTGGAAAACAATGACATTTGGGCTTGATGGTGTGCCTTCCACGTGACATCGTAGGTATTGAAGCAAAGATTTAGTGTTGGTACAGATTACCCACACATTAAGATATCAGACATTCTGCAGATGGATTTCATAGTTCTTTCTGTTTTTTTAGGCTATAACCTTTACTTACCTTGATTCTGTCATTCAGAGAACAAAACTTGAATTTCAAATCCTCTTAGGCTGCTCAAATCAGATTCAATTGGTGTATAATGGATTAATAGGATTTAGAGAGCTTTTGGTCACATTGTGATAATAATATAAAAACTAACAACAACAACAATAATCATAATAATAACTTTTTGGGGTTTATTAACTAAAGGCTAACCAGATGCATATTTTAAACTAAATTATGAGGCTATTGATTAAAACAACTACCAGAGCCCCGTACACTTGAAAAATTGCTTCTAGATATTCTTAGCCCATTCAATTGATTTTACACTAGTGAGCCAGTTATAGTGCTCACAAGATACCTCTTCTCTGCACCTTTTGAATTTGTATTTTTACGCTGCACATCTATAGAGCATGCTATGTGTTGCTTGCTCAGTTCCCCTCGAATATCTTATCTTGTGTTTGCTAGATTGGACTTCCCAAATATTGGAGTCTGAGGAGGCTATGACTAGTGGCTGATCTCTCCTTTTCAAATAATTTTTTTTTCTGTTTCTTTCTGTTAGACCCTTTCTTTGTTTCAACCTTGCATTGGATTCTGTTTGAAGTAGCATCTCTTACAGGTAGCCAAGTTATACATAAGAAGTCATTTGAAAATATTGAGGTGAAAAAAAAAGTATCTTTTATGGTTAATGAGAATCCATGAGTGTGGTGGTTGAAGTTTTTGCCATCAGTTAGATTATCAAGTTGGTTGATTATGAGGTTTATTGCTCGAAGTCTTGAACTTTGTTGTAGTTAACTGCTTAGTTCCCTTGGTGTAATAGTTTTATAGGACTTTCAGATAACTGTTGACTAGGATTGTAATTTTTTTTTATGGCAAAGAAAAAGAATTGCTTTAAAAAAAAATTTAGGTACTGAGTTTTATACCCCCCCAAGTGAGTATTGCATAAATGTTGCTTTAGCATCAAGCTTGATACTTTTTGCCATAGTTATAAGCCCTTCAATTAGCCTTCTATTTTCCTAACCCTGTTTGTAGAATCTGTTCACCACCTTCCCTTAATAGGGAGTGTTTGTAAGAAAAGTTAGGAAAACTGTGGGTGATCTTGTAGGGGCTTTTCAAGGAGGTAATTGTAGGTCCTGAGGGACATTAGTATGGAAATAGAATTGGGGCTCAAGTATTTCACTCTTTTCAAAACCTTTTATTTTTAATTTGTTCCAACTTTTAAATATCTGAAGAATAACAAATTTCTGTGCATTTGCAAAGACTGATCCTGTTAGGATCTGCCCCCTGTTGCATTAGAACTAGTTTCTTTAGTGCTGATTGCCTGATTCAAGAAGTCCTAGTGATACAATTGATTATTTCTATAATGCATACCAAAATGAGTTTAAGTGGTGCGTTAAAATCATTCAACTTTTGGGAGGGGACACCCCACTATTGCATTCAATAGCAGGCTGTTCCTTATTTTTGAACGGATTAAATTACAAAGTTTCCTTGTGTTGTGGAGCATATGGGTCTCAATATTTTAAAAAGTGAATCAAAATGATGAGACCCCTGAGTATGATTGACAAGCCTAAACTGTTCCTCTAGGGCAGAATACTCCTATGACTCTAACTATACATTTTTACTTTTCTAGGGCAGAATATTGAGTAGAATTTTATATGTTCTGTGAGGAAAAGAAAATCTCAACATTATATTTATACAAGACATCTTAATAACATACAACATCTAAAGGATGCTTATAACTCATTTAAAAAAAATGTTAAATTGAACTCTTAACAAAATTCGTTGCGAGTCCTATATTGGATGAGGTATGGTTTGAATAAGTGTTTATTGAGTGAGAGGCATCTCGCACCTTACAAGCTATTTTATAAGGGTTGAATTAGTCCCAATCCAAATTTTAGAATTGTATCAGATACTATCTAAAGATCCATTGAGCCACTTGTTATCAGGTCACTCAAGTTACAGTCTAGATGTTTAGTCCTAGGCTTGGGGAGAGTCTTACCTCGGATGAGATATGACCTGCATTAATGTTTATAAGTGGAAGACATCTCTCACCTTTCAAGTTGGTTTTGTGAGGTTTTGGTTAGGCCCAGCCCATATTTTAAGAGATATAAAAGCCTAGCTATATGCTTCTCCCACTTTCATAACTTCTGGGTCATGCTTGTTAATGGAATTAAGTATAAATACATATCTTGTATACGATTGTACTGACTATGGTGCATAGGTTGCTTCTTGTGATCGAGAAGATTACTGACTGAGGCTTTGTTGTTCGTTTTGTTCTGTACCTTAATTTTGCTTGTAACAAAAAAATCAGGGTTTCCTCTTCTACTTTGCATTCATTTGGAGGTCAAATAGTAGATATTGAATGATGTTTTCCCTGATATAATTTTCCTGGTTCTTCATCTATCAGTTATAACTAGACATGTATATTTTATTTTCTGGAATCTCTCATTTTATAATTGATAGTAAGACATGTCAGTTTCACTTCTTAAGCTGGCGACTACGTGTAGGAGTTGATAATCCAGGCATATTTGTTCCTGTTAATATCTAATGTCAGATGGCCTAAGCTTGATATTTCCTTTATTTTTATTTCAAAGTCTGACACAGAATTTGTATTGAAGATCTTTCTTTAACATTTTGTTTGGGTATGGAGAGAAAATGGAAGGAGGAATATGTATTGTGTATGTTGTTCAAATAGATAAAGAAAAGTAAAATGTTCTCTTCATTTGTTTAGTTGGAGGGAAAAGTGAGAAGAAAAAAAAAAAGAATAATTAATGTAGTGTTTCTTTTTATCCATGAATTTTTTTCTGTTTTCTTCCCTCGCCCAAACAAGTAATTTTGCACTTTGCCTCTCGTTTTATCTTCTTTCATATTCTTTCCCTTAAAACAAACAGACTTAAAAATTTTATAGCACATGTTAATTTTAATGTGACGTGTAATAAACTCCAAAAGAATGATATGAATTGAAAAAATTTGAATAGCTAATTGGGTTGAGAGAATCTGATCATTGAGTTTGTTTAAAAGCAAGATATCACTGACATTTTATTTGGTTAAATTTGCATCAATAGAGGCCTGTTTCCCCTTCTTTTTGGTTATAGTTGGCTAAAGTATGCAATTAAAATCTGTTATATTTTGTTGGTTGGCAGTGGCTATCTTTTTTACTTTGATTTGTTAGTTATTTTTGGAAATTTGTATGGATTTCTTTAATCTTCAAGGAGATGAGGAACATGGTGTTTGCATTGTTTCTTGTTCATATTATTCTCTCTCTCTCTCTCTCTCTCTCTATTGTTCATAGGTGGAGGTTGCTAAGCCATTGTGTTTCCATATTTGATTATTTTTTCTTAGTATCTCTTTTGACTGTATGATTTGCAGGAAAAGCACAGGGAAAAGAAACATAAAAAAGACAAGAAGGACAAAGAGAAGAGGGAAAGTAAGGGAAAAGGAGAGAAAGAAGGACGGGATAAAAGGCATAAGGAAAAGGATAAAAAGGAAAAAAACAGGGAAAAAAAGAAAGATAAGGACAAGGACAGGGAGAAGGACAAAGGAAGAGATAGAGATAAGAGTAAAACCAGTCCTGCTGATGGCAAAGGACTTCCAGGACAAGCTGAGGGTGTCAATGCAGGTAAACTCCAAAAGGAAACCAAGCATGATACAAAGGGTGTATTTGTTGATAATAAAATTACCAAACCTCATACTGGTATCAATGGGGAGATGGCTAGAGAGAATAATCATCTCACTGAGGAGAACAAGGATTCTAAATTCCTCCTGGAGTTGGAGAGGAGGATTAAGGATGATAACGGAGGGGCTGACAATCAATTGGTTCAGAAGTTTACAAATGCAGACAATGGAAAGGATGAGGGGACTATTAGGTTGGTTTCTAGGAATAGCGGTATCTTGCGTGATAGCAGTGAAAAGCTCAAGGATAAGGGTTTTTATGCTAAAAAGATTGATGGGAAAGGAATCCATGCCGAGGTCCGAACTTTTGGAAATGCAACAGTTCCGAATCATGCTGGGAATCTTCATCCTAAAGCTGATGGAATTCCCAAACCATTGGAGAAGTATTTCAACAGGAATTTGGAAGCAACTGTTGGAGGAAAAGAAAAGGTTGATGAAAAGAAAGTCAAAGGAAAAGAAAAGGTTAAGGAAAAGAAAGACGAAGGAAAAGAAAAGGTCAAGGAAAAAAAAGACGAAGGAAAAGAAAAGGTTAAGGAAAAGAAAGAGGAAGGAAAGGAAAAGGTCAAGAAGAAGAAAGACGATAAACGGGGAGAAAAAAGGAAACGTAAGGAGGAGAAGAAAGGGCATGGAAAGGACAAAAACCGGGATAAAGAGAAGAAAGAGGAGAAAACTAAGAAGGAGCATACTGAACTTAAAACCACAGAGCAGAATAAATTAAAAGAGAGCAACAATGTTGGTCCTGTACATTCAAATTCGTTCGCACAGATTAGCAAGAACAGCCATGAGAATTCTGTTAGTGGGGAAAACATCAAAAAACGGAAGGAGATTGAGTCAAATGGAATTCCACATGGTGAGTGTTATTTATGGCGAGTCTTGTTCTCATTGCTTTACAGTGATCTTATAAGTTGTGTTTAAATACAAATAAGATGTTTCTCTTGTTGGGTTTGGAGTAGTATTTTGCTGATCTAATAGGCTATAATCAGATACTACATTCATGTGAGATATGATGGTGGGTTTTTACACTACATTGCGTGCTTATATTGATATTTCATTCTTGGTATTTTGATCACTTGTCTTGAGTTTATATGCATTGTTTTGATGCTGGCTGACAAATTAAAATTAACTTTTGAATTTTCTTACAGCCAATGACAATTGGCCGAGTAAGTTGCCAAAAGCATCCTCCTCTCATCCATTCGCGGAAAATGGAAGGATATTGGAACCTTGCCAAATTTCCATTCCTAATGTTTCAGATAGGCCAGGAGTAGCCCCCAGCAATGCTATGGTAGAAAACAAGGAGTGCAAGGTAAATGGCTTCATTGAAGCTCAACCACTTGCAATACCCTCAAACAAGACTCGCACTGCAACCGTGCCTGTAGATCTGTTAATTGAAGCACCTTCAAAACCCCATCCTGATACCAGGTACCTAAGCGACATATATGCTGTACCTAAAGTGGAATGGTCTGATTTGGATGATCAGGAATGGTTGTTTGGCAGCAATGTTTCAGAAGAAAGAAAAACCGCGATGAAATCTTCAGAGGTTGACGAGACACCGCATCAAGTATGGGCAGAAGCTGTGCACTTAGAGCTGGCGGATGTTTTTGCTCTGCCATATGTCATTCCATACTGATTGATTATTTGACACACAATACTTCAATTATATCTGCTACACAAGGACCCTCCTTTGGCATCCGGTATGGGAGGAATTGCAGCACTTGGGGGCTAGAAAACGGTTCCAAATTTCTCAACGCGTTCCTTTGTTCTTTGCGCTCTGGCAATTGGCAACAAGTAGTGAGTAACCGGTTGCATCGATCTTAAACATTTTGGACGGTTACTTGTGTCCAACAGATTGCCTTGATTTTGCACTGATTGGAAGTAATCGTCTGCCGCGACTTGTTGCATGCATGGTGCATTGCTGCAGGCCGGGTTGAGGTTTTTGCATCTAAGTAATTCATTTAGACAGAAAGATTTTATACATGCAGCCGTACCGGTTGTGGAGAAGGGGAGGGGAGAGGTACAAAGTACAAAGCTTGTTTACTCTATTTTTACTTAGAGCTGAACTGCTCTTTCTAATTTGAGAATGAGAATGCAAGTGAAACCAGATGTGGTCTTTGCAACTACACAACAATTTTGATTTTGTAATATAGAACTCCTATTTACAAGAATATGTATGATAGAGAAGGGAAAAGAATAGTCGGATTCATTTATTCAGTTTCTTGTAAATTTTATTGTTTATTTTATCATTTTGTAGGAGTGTTAAGGATCAAGGTTAAAAGATGGATGAAATTGATTTTATTAGTATTTCATTTTGCTAATCAAGGAATGCTTTTGCTGCTTTTGGAGTTCATATCTCGTTTGGACATTGACATTCACAGACATGGGTGGAACTTGTTCTTTAAAATTTGTATTTGCTCTAATAAAAAATAAAGTTGGATGGATTATTAAAATATGTTGTTGTTAATCGTATATACCGATCACATATTCGTAACTTTTTAAAATAAATATGAAGAGATGTTTTTGCACGAATGTATCCCATTAGCTACTTATACTTTTTTACAATCTATTAAAATGTAATTCGTCAACCACGAATTTAATTTGTTATAAATTTGAGTGTAATAGTATTGATATCGCATTAATTATGTTAACTATTAAATTGTGAATTATTGTATTTTGTTAATTACTACGATACAAATAAATTAAATAAATTATTAATAATTAACGAAATAATTTAAATGTTAATGAAATATCTTTTCATGTTTATCTAAAAAAATATGAATGGGCTTAGACCCTCTTCATTTCCAAAAGAATAAAATAAAATATGAAATGTAAAAAGTAAATAGGCTGTTCCTGTTTGTGTCAATTTGATTTGTCCGAAAAAAACATTTTGCAACTTGTATTGCTGTTCGATTTGGCACTCTTGTGGTATGTAAAATTCAGATTTTTTTTTATCTTAATTGATTTCTTTTGCTTAAAAAAAAAGTATATATATAAATCTCACATTGGTAATATATTAGAGCATAGATAATGGAGCACGGTAATATGTCTTCCATATAAAATTTGGATTGAATTTAATAAAATCTTACTAAATTGATTTAGAAGATAAAAACTATTTATGAATATTTTATCAGATATTATCCCATCAAATGCAAAATTATTAATACACACATCTCATGTCTAAAATTGGATATGCAGACGTGATATGAGTAATCTGACAGCAATAATTTAATAATAAATAATTCAATAGATTTTAAATAAATTTTAATATTATATTAAAAAATTTAGTTGAGTCTAATATAACACGACAAAATCAAGATTGTGTGTTGAAAATTAATTGTCCAATATAAAACTTTTAACACAAGTAACTTGTAAATTTTTAATGTCAGTATCCAATTAGCACTCAATTTCTCCTACCAACACTTACAAAATATACTAATCGTCCTTCAAATAACTATATTATTTCATTTCAACCGACTTTCATCTATATTTAATATAACTTAATAACATAACACCCTACTTTTCTCCCTCCATTGATCGGAACCCTCACTCTAATGTCCAAATCAACAAAAATAAATTTATTCACACAACTAGAAGATACATGCACATGAAAAATCTGATTATAATAATATATAAAAATAATCCACAAATTTAATGTGATTTGGTACTCCATACCTAGTTCACAATCTGATTTAAACAAAATATTTTATTATTCTACCAAACTCTCACATTTTTTGTACATAAAACTCGCAAACTTCTTGAAAAACACACAAATTCATGCCTCTAATAAACTTAAAAGTCTCAAATTGTAGTGGTGAAGAAAACTCAAAATAATCCTTCATACATATATTAACTCGCTGCTTCTTTTTCTTCTTTATACTACTTAGTATAAAACTTGGATGCATATCATCATTGATACAATAAAGTAGCATATTATCATTGATACAATAAGTAGTTAATGAGTTCATTAAGATTAAAAAAAAATAACTAATCATTGTGGCGAATTTTTTTTTTATAAATTACTTATCTTATGGTTGAATTTATAATTGTAAAAACAATTAAATATGCAATTTACAAATTCTATTTCTTTACGGAAATGATAAGAGGCTGGCAGCACAACATAGGAAATGGACCACATGCCGTGTTACTCGCTGCAAAATATTTAAAAGCCTTCTGAATTACGAGGCTCATATTTTTTATTCTCTATTTATTCTATTATTTAGTGTTATCATATAGATTTTGGGTGTCACATGCTGGTTTTGATAATCTATTTTTCTTTTTAAATTATATATATAATAAACATATTAAATAAGAAGACTATTAAGAAAAGAATGTGATATAAATTATTTTTAATCATTAATTAAATTATAAATAACTAAAATTAAAAAATAATAAATTATATAATATTTTTTAAATAGTCGTATAATATTTTCAATTATAATTATCAATCATCGATTTTTAATTTTATAGTCAAAATTTAATGATCTTACGGTTAAAACTCATCTCATTATATATATATATATATATATATATATAAGTAATTGTGTATATTTAGAGAAATTTTTATTAAAAATAAATAATAGAGATGGAAATATGTTAGACCGTCCGCTAGAAATTGATAATCTGACCTATTTAATAAATGGTTAGACTCAAATTATTTTTAAAGTCTATTTATTTAAATAGGTTATGTTGAGGCTTATAGAAAAACTTATGAGACCCATACCAATTATATATTTTTTATATTTATTAATGTTATTTATTATTATTATTTATTAATAAGATTATTTTCTATTTTAAAATTTATCAATTAAGTAATCACTCAGTAGTTATTTTATATTCGGTAGTCGTTTCATTTTCATTAATTATTTCATATTCGGTAGTGATTTCATATTATGTAATCATTCTATATTTGGTAGCCGTTCAATTAGACAATTCGGTAATCGTTTCATATTTGTTTAAGAGATAATAATGAATGCATTTTTTTAGGAAAAAATTTATTGTGAAATCAAAAATCATTTTTTAGGGTTTAATTGTGGTGTTTGTTTTAGATTTTTTAAAATTATTTTATTAGAAAAACTATTTTTTGTTTAATATATATAGATATGTAAAGTATAATATTTAAATATTTTAATATTAATAAGATTTTTAAATAGGCTTTTAGGTCAGATTATATTTTTAAAAAGGTCAGATGAGACCGAGAAAAAATCTATAATAAACCGTAAATCAGACTTAAACTTAAAAAATTAGTCTATCAAAATTTAATTTGGTCTGACCTATTTTCACTCCTAATAGTGAGTAAGTATTTTTATTTTTCTTTAATGTTTGCCTTTTAAAATGTATGAAATTTGAATTCAAACTTTCTATTTGATAAAAAAAATTAAATATCTAATTTTGGTTAGAACATGAAAGAATATTGAAATATGACAATATAACTTTTTTAAAAATATCTTAGCACAAAAAATGATTGTTTTTGTCTGGCACTTCTTGAACTCCTTCAAAATATGTACCATTAATTAAATAATTATAAATTAAAATTATATTAGTGGTGATATTTGATATTTTTAAGAAATAAAGAGGATCTCCACACTATATATGGAGAGACTCAACAGTTCATGGCTATCTCTTTCATTAGTTAGCTATATTAATTAGTCGGTTCTTAACTAGTATCGAACATATACTTTGTGAGTGATCATAGTTTGTTCCAATAAAAATAATCAAACTACCTATATTATATCGTTGATCACATTTAATTTATATAATTGTAATAAAAAAAAAAGTTCATCATCTAAATTATTCTTAATAACTAATAATTCAAGTATTCAAAATACAAAAACTTATAATAAATAAATCAGAGACAATCAACGCTAAACAAAAAAATATAAAAGAAGTTATTTATTTTTATTTATATTATAAAAATAAAATATTTAAAAATATATTAAACTAAAACTAAAAAGCAAATG
>JBBPBT010000036.1:3997451-4013268 GCA_037974875.1 Cicer bijugum
TATAACATAATTACGAATCATATTGCACTTAAAAATTTGAACATTTTTTATTAAGAGATACAAGAGAAAGTTTCAAGATGAACATATATTGAAAAATAATGGTAACGTATGTGATTTTACAAG
Organism: Cicer bijugum; assembly: GCA_037974875.1. Taxonomy (NCBI): domain Eukaryota; kingdom Viridiplantae; phylum Streptophyta; class Magnoliopsida; order Fabales; family Fabaceae; genus Cicer; species Cicer bijugum. Next base: position 3,997,575 of record JBBPBT010000036.1, read on the forward strand.
TAAACTATTTTTTATGACATAAATTTTTTATAAATTATAACTGATGTCAGCAGATAGATTAATATTTTTTATACACAACATATATGATGAATTAAAGCCTAAATTTCATTAAATGTTTAGTTATTTTAAAAAATAAATACTTCAATATTTTTGTTCTTATATGATGTGAGAATTTGTATAAGAAAAGTAGAACACTTTTTAAACAAAGGTTTTGAAAAGTTTGTCAATATTTTTGTCTCTTACAATATGGTATGGTTTTGATTTTTTTTTTTTTTAATTAATTTGTTCTTTTTTGGATTTTGTGTGTGGTTGTCATTCCTATCTTTTGGGGATAAATTATGAGGAAAATAAGTGACTTAAAGTAACTTGGTAGCATGTATGAATGAGAAGTGAAATAAGATTGTGGATGTAATTAATTGCTGGCTGGTAGTGGTCTTTGTCTCCCTTTATTATTACGAATAATTTGTGTATATCATCTCCTAGCTAATACCTCTTTAAGTGTGGTGTGGTCATAACTTTTTGATAAGGACACTTCTCATATACTATTTAGACACGTCTTAGAAACAACTTAATGATGTTCATAAATCAAATTGTATAAACACTTGTTAGAAAAGTCTAAGACATGCGTCAAGAGACTTAACCTATATTTACTCTTATTAACTTACTTATAAGTTTCATTGTTCTCTTTCATGTAATTTTTTTTTTCATTTGTATCATTTTTACCATAATCAATTCAATATAATACATTTTCTTATACTTTTTTCTCTTCTCTTCCATGATATCAAGTTTAAGCATAATAAATAATCTCATGAATACATGACTCATCTTGTTACCTTATGATTGTTTATATAAGGATGGCCTTATAAATTTTTCATGTCAACCACTGTATTCATTTCCACCCATTTGGCTTTTAGACAGCTAATATATTAAATTTAAATTTGTAATTTAAATTTTTGTCATGTTAATATATATATACACTCACCCACACAAGTGTTTATATGTATGCAGTATCTTGATATATTATATTTTGAACACTAATCATATTGCAATATATATCATATTTCTGTCGAGTTTGATTTTCGCACTTCATAGATAAAAATGGTGCCGTATTCCATCTTTTCATTATTCATCATTTACTATAAAAATAAATATAAAATTTTCTATTAAAAGGTTTTAAAAGATATATATAATTAGTATAAATTAATTTTACATTAACATTCAATAAAAATTATCTATTTTGCATTGCCTTACTTTCACAATTAAAATTTGAAATTCAGGGTGTGGAAATAGAAAAATAGGGTACTCACGTTGCGTATCAATGTCATACTAATTTACACTAAGCATATCCATTAAACTCTCTTTGTAAATTGAATTTTATTTGATTAGTTCATCGATGAGTGCAGCATTTTGTTTTACTCTTGTAGGGTCACAAAAAAAATTAAACCTCTTGTAGTGTCACATGGAATTTATACTGCTATTCAGAATTCTAAGCCTTCATCTCATTCATTTTAAAAATCGACAACTTCTTCCAATCACTTCCATGACACCCACTTTGTTTTTTACACTCCACTTGATTGTCTCTATAATGAGTCCAAAAGAGATAATCTTAATGGATATATACACATACTAAAACTAAAATTTGGTGATAATGTTGGAATATTTTAACATTTATTTATATATTCCATTACCTTTATGTGAACAAATATCTTAATTATTTATACTAGTTATTTATATATCTTAATTGATTAATAAAGCTAAAGCTAATTAGATTTCTATTTGAATAATTAATTATTTAATTAATTAATATGAGTGAATGTCAATAATAATCCATTTCAATATAATACAAAATAATAATTGATCATTGTGATATATATAAGTTTATGGTTCTCAATATACTAAATGATGTATATTATCTAATCTTCTTATCTAAACAGTGTCTAAGACATAAAAACTCTAAACTGATAAAGAAGCACAAGCTTGAATGTGTTCATTATTAGTATTCCTCTTTCTTTATATTTAAATATTACAGCTTAGAGTTTGAAGCGATAAATACACATGTTCTTAATATTTTTAATAAATCAACAATAAGTTTAAAGATTTTAAAGATTTCAAATTTCTGCAATATAATATATAAAAAAGTCTTGTATAGTTGATTATAATTTAATTCTAACAGAACTTTTAAACGTTTCAAAACTTCAAACTATATTCAAAACATTAATCATTTTATTGAAGATTATCTATATCATACATTGTATTTGCTACATATTTCGGTCTCTTTCACTGACCTTGGCGAATATATAGACTACAATCTTTGATTTACACCTATATCCTGATTTCAGTGATGCAAACAATTTGCATCTATATGTTTTTACGGGATCAGACAACCGAGCAAACAATTTGCACAACAAGTGATTATCATAATCTGATATCACACATTGCTTACATTACAGTTGTCTCCCACTTCAAATTTCCTGTCAGATGTAACCTTATAATTTGCCATCGTAGCATATATTATCAGTAATGTTACATTACTATAACTACATTATAAGGAAAAGGATAAAGAAGTATGCTGAAATCTTAAAGATAGTAAAGAAAATAATTGGTTATAAAATTTTAGAGAAGATTATTTAAGTCCTCAAGCAAGAATGAGAACGGCGAATTGAAGAAACTGAATGCGCAAATGAAATTCAGAGGGAAAAAAAACTTTTAACACATGTAAATCCGCATAGTGTGGGTTGAAATCCCCACTACTTTTTGATTGTTTTTTTTTTAATATATATTATATATAGATAGATGTACGTAGTTTGATTAATTGACTAATATAGTCTACAATAACAAATTGTTACACATTAAAATGAAGAAAGTTGCTAATTGAGATTAAGAGTTGAGTAAGTCTAATTGTGCTTGTAAAATGAGTATTATCAAAAATTAGGAATGAAATTTGTTTGTTTAGTTCATTATATAAAGCAATATATTTTCATTGAATTCATGTTTCACGAGTTAAGAGTTCTAAATTCAGATGTCTCATGAAACAAGAAGCGAGTTCAATGACGCTTAATTGATTGTATGCCTTCGCTGGAAGTGGTTGAATAGGTTTCGTGACTAAATGATCTATAACAAGAAAAATAATGCTTGCTTATCTTATTTTTTAGTACTATGCAGAACTAAGAACAAATTAACCTCGTTATTTTATTTTTATTATATTATTATACTATATGCAGAACAAACACTTATTGGGCTTTGCATATATGGTCCAATACCCTAATAAGCAAAGCCTAATACCCTAATATAAGGTCCAACTTATCGGGGCTGCGATCAGTGACCAGACCAGTTGGTGGAGAGAGAACAGATTAAATTAGGACATTTAACCTTAAAAAATAGAAAATAAATAATACAAAGAACTTCTAAGAACAAACTTCACAGAACCATCTGGTGAAGACATTTTGCAGCTGCTCATATAAGATCATCATATCCATTGCGTAACCTAACCAGAAAAAATTAAATCGGGGAAAGAAGGGGAGGGAAGAGTGAGAGGGAAAAAAAAAGACCAAAAGAAAAGGGGAAAACCTTCAGATGTGACTCACAAACACCAAAATAATGTCTCATGTTCTTGAGAAAGGAAAAATCCTAAAGTTACCCAGCATCTCTCACTAGGCTCCTCTAAAGTGGGTTTTCGCTTTAGAGGATGATAAAGTAAGACATGTCAATCGCTAATGAGAAGATAAAAAACACAACTTTTGATATTCCTAATTGAGCATGATTTATTATGCACACACAAAATATCAATTGTTGATTTATTTATCTATGGTTGAAAAGGAGACCACCTTATCCTCTAAAGCAAAATGTTCACTTTAAAAAAGCTAAACTTATTAGCAACAATTTTATATTTTAAAACCGCAATCATATCAATTAACACGTCAGATGACTGAAAACCAGTCAAAGTGCATAGAACTGCAATAAGTGAAATATGGAACCATCACTGTGAACATGAAAATGAAAAAACTAAATGAAGCATACATACAAATGTTACTGAAGAACCTACACATATGGCGGAACAACCAATAGTTTCACGGAGAATTACCTGTTGAAATCATTTGAAATTCACCATTAACTTAAGAATAAGCTGTAAGTCAGCCAATAGCTCAATCACTACATGGTGTAACTCATTGCAGCAACATCCAGGTTCAGTTGACCTTATCTAGAAGCTTTACCTAACCATGACAATTGCTTGGGAGAAAAAGGGAAGAAAAAAAAAAAAAAGGAAAAATGGAAAAAAAAAAATGCAGGACAATATAAGACACAAGATGATGATTGTAAAAATATTGGCAAACAGTACTTAATGCGAACACTCAAACATAGTACAAAGTTAAGAAGCTCTCATTGCTCTCAACACTTATTGGGTAAAAACAAAAAGATATGCTCTGTGAACCATAGAGCATCAGAATCTGACTGCATACCTTCATTTTTATACAAGAGAAAATCAACCCAGCAAAACTGTATCTCAAAGCTCCAATAGATTTCAATGTGAATGTAACCTGCATTTGTTTTGGGATATAACATGCCCACCGTATCACAAAGTATGAGTAATTGAAATGGAACCTATGGTGGGCCACATAAAAGAATGTGGCTCTCAACTAAACATGATCATACTACGAAAACCCCCTGGAGGGTATATAATATAATCTAGATGCAATAGAGACTAACAAGGCGACATAAACTAAAACATCACTAGATGGTTCAGATTAGACATCACTTCTACCCTTGGCCCAAAAAAGTTTTAGATATATATAATAAGGAGACTGGTTAATAGAAACCAACATTTCTGAAGGACCAGAAAAACTAAAATTATTCAGATTCCACCAGATTTTAAAAATTAATATCAATACCCAACATAGTAAAATGTGACACTTTTAATTAAACAAGATGAACAGTATATTTAAAATAACATCCAACATACATCAATCAACCAGTAAAAGAAGCACGATATAGTTCGGCATGGTTGATCATGACAAAAGCAGGTCATTTCTTGAAATCTTAAATCACACCAACAGCTGTGGGATTCTACATCTGATCTTTCCAAATCCAACCTGCAAAAATAAATAAACAATCGAAGAAGTTCATAAGCCAACAGAGAATATTCTTGGGATCCAATCAAATACTGGAAGCATCCTCTGAGAATGACACTTCTCCTAATAGGAACAGTCGATCTGTTGCATCCTTAGTTAGAATATGCTGTCATCCCATAATCATTAACAGGTGCATAAATCTTCAACCATAGACAACACCATGATCTGTGTAGTGCTTTATCTGACAATATTATGCTCTATAGATGATAAAATCGTATCTGTCTTCATTAACAGCTTCCCTGATCAGCATTTATAAGCAAAGGACTTTGAGGGTCATCTTTTTCGTACTCCTCCATTTGAGATGAAATAACAAAAATCTATACTTATAGTTATATTGTTAGCATTGTCAAAAGCCAGGTAAAATCGTTGAGATCCACCACTCCTGTAAAGTACACAGAAGGCAACTTAGCTTTTATAATGACACGTATGTAATCAAATCTGTTCTATAATTAAGATCATTGGCTATTACCAAGGCAAGCTTGCTTAACATTTCCCACTTCCAACTTCTTCCACACATTTCCACCCTGTATCAAAGAATAAGCTGAGATTTTGCAACATCTAACCTTACATGAATAATGTCAATGTTAAGAGTTCAGACAATAGGACTTGCCATACCTGGGTTATCATCAGCTCCTGCATTTCCCGTCAACCCATCTGAATTCGGGTTTTCATTCTCACAAATTAATATCCCATTATCATTCAGGTTTGTTAAGTCCTTTGCATTTAAAATTGGTTCTTGTATGCCATTTTCAAGATGTTTTGAATTTTCTTCACTGGGATCATTTTCTCCATCGGTCAAATGATGCTTAAATTCTGCAGATCTAGAACCAGATTTTTTTTTTCCTTTTGACTCACACTCCTTGAAATTTCTTGGGGAGTGCCCACTCCCTTCATCTTGCTGATGATTTTCTGATTTTGATTTAAACAAGGTTTTCTCTTGATGCTCTGATCTTTCATCTTTATTACCATATTTATCATTGCCGTGGTGCTTGGCATTAGGAGACTTCGACCTGAATCTTTTGTGTTCAAAATCTCTCTCTTCTCTATGAGATGAAGTGCCTCCTTTGTCATGCTTACCTTCTGATGATATTGACCTTGAACGCCTTCTATCGCGATGCTTTGATTTCTTATCTCTATTTTCACTTGATTTACCTTTTGAGTGATGCTTCCCTTCATCAGATTCTGACCTGTTATATTTTGTATCGTGATTTTTTGACTTTTCATGTTTGCTTCCATCCTCTCTGACATAAGCCCGATCCCTATTTTCCATAGATCTCGATCTGGAGCGCCTTTTATCACTATGCCTTGATCTTCTATTTCTGTTTTCATCCAATCTCTCAGACAAGTGACGCTTATCGTCTACAGACCTTGACCTGGATCGCTTCTTGTGCCTGGATCTGCTTTCATCCACTTTTCTTGGGGACGATCGCCTCCTCGGAGGCTTATCGTCCACAGATGCGGACCTGGACCGCCTTCGCTCTCTATGTTTAGATTTTTCATGTACGATTTCTTCGTTTTTGTCGGAGGGGTTAAGCTTATCATCTGAAGATATTGACCTTCTATTTCTGTTTTCATCCAATCTGTCAGACAAGTGATGCTTATCATCCACAGATTTTGACCTGGACCGCTTCCTGTGCCTAGGTCTGCTTTCATCTACTTTTCTTGGGGATGATTGGCTCCTGTGAGGCTTCTCGTCCACAGGCACTGACCTGGACCGCCTTCGCTCTCTATGTTTCGCCTTTTCAGGCAAGATTTCTTCGGTTTTTTCGGAAAGGTTAAGCTTTTCATCTGAAGATCTAGACCTCGAGCGCCTTCTGTTTCTTACTTTCTTTTCATCAATCTTTGGAGAAGACCTACTTCCTCTGCGATTACTTGGAGAGCCAGAATCAGCACGAGACTGTTTCCTTCCTCTATGAGACGAACTTCCTGTGTGACGTTTTGGAGAAACAGGTGATCTCCTTGCATGAGGGCTAACACTCCTACTTCTGTTTCTTCTCGAACCAGATGAATGATCAATAAATCTATCTGAATCTCGTCTTCTGAACCTATCACTATGTTCCCTGCTCTCTCTATAGGACCTCCATTCCCTTTCATACCTTGAATGATGATGGAACCTCAATGGTGACCTGGACCGGTGATCCTTAGATTGACGGGCAGGTGAGAAGGAACGAGACTTCCTCCTCCTCCGATAATTGATAGGAGATCTTGACTTTGATCGTGATCTTTCGGGAGGGGGAGAAGGTGATCTACAAAAGGATATTCAATTTTAGTTTTACAGAGACATTTAAAAATAAAAACAATATGATAATGAACGATACACAATCTAAAAAAATTACATAAAACAATATTTTGTCATCATAGTTTATTTCAAATTAAACATGATCCATGATAAACTTGCAAGCTGCAAGGCCACTAACAATATGTTTGCTTCTTCAACAGAAGACACAGCTTAGTTCTAAATACAAACAAAACTCATTAAAACCAAATCTTCTTATATTATAAAAGTTTGCTGCCTTTAACGTCTATATACATAACTCTACCATTTCTAGCTATAAAAAAAATAGGAACTTGATTTGATTCAAAAATTTCAACCACACTTCTCTGAAGTTTTCCTCATTTGTAACTTTACAATCTTATACACATGCATTTAAGATTTCTTTGCTCAATATGCTACATCTTAAGTTTTCAGGCACCACACCGTGAGTTCATGATTCCTAAATTTCATATGCAAGGGCATGCTAGTAAGAAAATATCAAATAGTTGCAACAATAAATAAAAATTGAAAGAAAATAAACATTGACCATAAAGAGTAATACATTATCCTTAAAACAACCAGCAAAAAATCACACCTGGACTTCTGTTTCGTCTCTTTCTCTTCATTTTCAAGTCCATCGGGATTCAATTTCTTACTAATTTCTGCAGCTCGTGCTGCTGCTAAATCTGTGGCAGATTTCATGGTTGCAGCTCGGTTAGCAGCCTGCTGTGCAGTCATAGTTTGTTGCATAAGCAGCGCTTGCTGGAATTGCATTTGTTGCATGGCAACAGCTTGCTGCATCATCAAAGGAAGGGAGGATGAAGCAAGTGAAGAGTTCATAGCTGATTTCGGCGGAAGTGATTTTGCCATTTCAACATTCAAAGGACGCCCCCCAACATCAATGTTGTTTAAAGCCATTGCTGCAGTTGCCTCTTCGGGTTTTGAGTATTCTATATAAGCAAAATGCTTTGAATCAGTGATTGTGCATTCAACAACAGTGCCACAGAAACCAAAGAGTTGTTTTAGCTGTTCCACAGTGAGAAGTGGGCTAAGATTGCTAACTTGAAGAGTTTTCTTCAACACATCCTCCTTATTAGCTTTGTCAGGTGAACCTGATAGTGGTGGCAAAATCAGTTGTAAGAAACAACCAGGAAACAGTAAAAAGACAACAAAAAATGTCAACAAAGTCACAACCAAACATAGTGCAATATCAAGAAGAGTAAGTACTTGTCGCATAAGAGCTAGGCAATGAAGAACATACCACCAACACAAACAAAATAAATATACCACACATCATACCGGTAGAATCTTTTGCTGACTGAGCTTGCACTTGAGCTGCATGAGCTTGAAGGGCTTTGGCCGCAACTATTGCTTGGGCAGCTGCCATTGCAGCAGCAGAAGGTGCCATAGGAGCCTGGCTAAGAGTTCCCATTGAAGTTGTTGCAGCTAAGGCAGTCATCAGCAAATTATGAGGTGGGTGATTCAACTTACAATCAACTTTAGCACAGCGCCCATTAAGGTAATCACGACAAACTTCCCCGAGGGAAGCCCCAATTCCTGGCAAAATAGCTCCTCCAGAAGCTCCAGCAACAATCCCTGGAATCATTCCCAACAATCCTGGGAATGCCCCTGAAACGGAGCCAGAGTAATTTGGCATGTTGGGCATAGTTTGATTAACCAGATTTGGAAATGAAGATGGAGGAGCTAAACCCAAAAGCCCTCCATTACTATTACCTACAACATAAACAAATCAAGGAATTAAAATTTGGCAAGCATTGTCAATATTACAAACCAAAATACAGTGTGTGTAGCAAAAAGGTCATCTTATTTATTTTTTAATTCAGTATTTTATTTTATGATACAGCATACCACGGATATCAAGAATGAAAAGTAGGTGACTTAAGCAACAAATCCCGTTATCCCAAATGGAGGGAATTATATTTTTAACTTCAGCATTTGTTACTATATTTCTTAGATTTAGACCCTAGTGTTCCTTCCTACTCATAAGTAAATACCCAAACAACCCAACTATATAAAACAGAAACCAAGTATAATTGGCAGTTATTGATCCTGGATAGCAGCTTGTAGCAGCCAACCTCAAAAAACCAAAGCAAGATGACCCATTGCAGGATGACTGCTAATTCTGAATTTTGTATGTATATGAATATTAAATTAAATAACATATAGAACAAAGTTCATTTCCAAAACATTTAGCTGCAGTTGCGATAACAGTTGCCACAGCAAAATGCTCCAATTCATACTTTGAAAAGGGACCAGTGGCCGCTATATAGCTATAGCACCCTATTGACAACATATAACGGAAAAACTCAAAAGAACCACATTGCAGATATACATATTCACATAGAGTAAACATTAAAGCAGATGATTTTGCTGTCTTGGTAATGATGAATACCTGCACTGAAAAACACAGGGAATGGACTACCCATGATTGGCCTGCCATTACATTCAACATTAACCATATAGTTCCCTCGCTTAGGCACCACATAAGTAACAGTGTAAGTTCCATCGCCCATATCCTTGACAATCCCTTCTTGATCAGACCCTCCAACACCCAAACCTGGCGTCACTTTCACCTTAATTTGCGCACCCCCAATTGAAACCTTCCTCTCATCAGCATCCTTAGTCACCACAGAGAACGAAGATGGAGCACAGGCCGTTCCTCCGGCGACTCCAGTACCAGCAGCAGTGCACTTGGAAGGATCCACAGGCCCAAGGGGCTTATGGGCCAAATCCTCGTATTCATCCGAATCACTGTCCGAATTAGCAGCCCTCTTCTCGTGACTTTTCACCAAACCCTTAAACGTGGCTTCAAAAGCAGCTTTAGCAGCCGCATCTTTCTCTGCTTCGCTCTTCAGCTTCGCTTCTTCGGCTTGCTTCATCCAAACCGGCTTCACAACGGCTAAACTCCGATCAGCCATCAACCCTAACTTCAACAACAATAACAAAAAACTGACGAATCTACAATAAAATATGAATACTTAATTGATGTAATTGTTCAACTCAACTTCCGTTAACGGGGAAAAAACATATTAAAATTGAAAATAATAAACCCTAGAATTAGAGAGGAAAAAACCCTATGAAAAACAAAAAAAAAAGTGAAAATATATTGAATCTGATGCTAAACGCAGAGATAATCCGAAAAGGAGAAGATGGAAAAGAAAATTTTGATCTCTGATTTGAAAGATTGAGCAGAGGAAAGAAAAAAAGGAAGGGGAAGATAGATGAAATCGTTCTAGGGGATTATTTGGGGTTGAGAGAAGAAGGAGAGCGATATTGAGAGTAACGAAAGGGGAAGGGGTAGAATGGGAAAAGGAAAAGGAAAAGGTGAGATGGTGGAGAAGTCGTACCTGTTCTCCTCCGTCTGCCGGCCAAGTTTGGTGTTGGAGATTTGGGTCGAAATACTGATACGCGAACGAACGGATCACTGTGATCTATATGGGAACATGCTTATGTGGTTCTTTTTATTTTATGAATAAATAATAATATTTCTTAGTGATTCTTTTGTGGTATTTTCAAAGGATTTTGATTAGATTTAGCCCCTATTTAGATTCACTTATTTTTATTATATTTTCTACTCGTTTTAGTTATGCTCCTAACAATTTAATTTAAAAAAATTTCAAACATCAATTAACTCATATTTAATTTTCAAAATATTTTTTTTAATAATCTTTATTTAAAAAAATATATTAAATTATACATCAAAATATTTTTTTTCTTAACTATAAATTATTTTTGTAAATAACACTTTCTTAAAAAAGTCTAGTCATATGACTTCTTTAAGATAATATTTTTATATTTAATTTTTTAAATATATATATATGATTCATTAAAATTCAATCATAAAAAATAGTGTCATCTTGGTACATTACGAGTTTATTCTTTTTATTTTTTATCTTTAAATTTTTGTTTTTGAGGATGTCGAAGAGGAAATATTGCATAATAACTACTTTTACCTTAAGTATAATTAGATATTTAATTTAACGAAGTATATAAAAATAACTACTTTTACCTTAAGTTGAATTAGATATTTGATTTAAAAGAGTATATTCATTCTCAAAATTTAGAATCTGAAAACTTTATTGATACATATTATTAAGTAATTGAGTAACGGATCCATGTGTATTATTTTATTGTTGTGGTTGTTGGTTGTCAAAATTAAATTATTCCTCATATATGAATCCGTAAGATTGATGTGGTGTGTGAGAATAAGTACGAGGAGGTGGCCGAGTGTCAAGCGGTTGGTATATAATATTGATTTTTGTGTGTTGTGTTTGGCATTAGTTTATAGGAAAAAATGTTAGGTATATTGTGGTAGAAGCTCGAATAGATTGACAAGAGGATCAACCAATTGGTTTTCTATAGAGATAAATTATTTGGATTTTTTGTAAAACCAAACAATATATTCATAACTTGATTTAAATTTAACATTTAGTAGCTAGCCATGAATAATATGATTCTCTCGTTCATTTCACTTTTTTTTTCTCTCATTTTCGTAGGATAATGTTCAACTATAATCAATTTGTTTATGCAAATCTACTTCATGATATTTTTTCAAGTTCCTTGGTGGATGTGAAATTTTTTGTCGTAGTTTAAATTATAGTGAAACTATATTTGTTTGATTCATTTATATTATGTATAAACAAATCAAACATGTAGATGCATTTCATAGTCAATTGTCTTTTAGATTATCGTTTGTTAGACGTAGGTAGAATTCCAAATAAACTGATATATAATAGATTTGTTAGTAATGTATGCATAAGAAGAAATAAAATAATAGAAATGAAATAATATAAATAAATTAATGTTTTAATATATTACATCGTTAACGCTTATTCGATAATATGTTTGTGCGATTAATTTTTCATTGATATCCAACATTATGATAATGAGCTGTATTGTCAAATTTCATATCATTTTCACTGTATATATATATATATATATATAAAAGAAAATAATTTTGAATGTTAATAAATTAATAGTTTTATAAATATAATATTTATCTTTTTGTAAACGGAAAATAAGACTCAAGATTACTTATTGGTGCAAGAAATGACATATGGTACTATGTCCAAGTTTGAAGTAGATGTGAACATCCATTGATGGACATAACATCGGGTTCAGATGTGTGACACAATTATCTATAAAGTGTTGTCTAACACGTTGAACCCCAACTGTATTCTCATGTCTCTCGCAACTCTCTCAACAAGTGCAACCACATAATATGTACTATGTTGTAGGATTTGTCAATAATTAATATGTTGTCGATCAATCCTAAAACGCAGACTCTATAATGTACAATTATTTATTCGTTCAATGATTTTGGAGTTTACATTGAAAATATTTATGTCAACAATTTTAATTTTATAAAATTCCAACTTATTTGACGTTTAGGTGGCATGACTCCTAAGAAATATAAAAAAATCACATGTCCATGATATAGGAACTAATTTACCCTCACATAGTTGATCACATAGTTGATCTAGGAACTAATTTACCCTCACATGTGAGCCAACTAGTAGTGCAACATCTTATAATATTATGGTACGTTCACCAGTAGGAAGATGAAACATGTGGATTTCAGGTATCCATATTTCAACTAAAGCATTAATAAATGAATTGTCTATTTTATATCTTTATATTTGGGATATGTTACCAAACCCGACTTGACTCAACAATGGAATTATTAAATAATTTAGTGCAATGTGTTTATGGTTAAGTGATCTTAAATTTTGAGATGAATCATATATTTGCAGAAATTATATTTTAGAATGAAACTTAGTATAGAATATATAAGAAAAATATTAAAAATATAACATAAAGTATTGTATTACTTATAAAATTTTGAATGTGGTGTAACGCTGATATGTGATGATCATCATTCCACAACAAAGTAATTTAGATGACAATAAAATTATGACTGAGAGCAAAGAAAAAATATGTATATTTGAAGAGTGGAATAGTGAAAGTTTGGTGTCTGGAGAATTATCATAAACTTGGCCTATTTATAGAGTTTCAATTATGGTTGAGTTCATGGTCGAAGAAGTAATAAAATTTCATATGTTGCACGAACAAATGTAACATAAAATTCAATTGGCCCCATTTCACAAATCCATACTCATTAAATTAAGGACTTCAATGACCAATAGAAGTCCATGCATGAAATCACACATGAAGAGTATACCACTTTGAAAATGAGCAATTTATGGACGGAGAGGAATATGTTATGATTCCATCACCAATAGTTTATTAAGTCTTTTGCGAGTTTCCAATGTGCATATAATATGTTTTGATTCAATCACCAAATCATCTTTTGGAATGACAATTTTCCAAAAGTGCATCAAAATCGCCCTTTGGAATGACGACTTGTAGAGAATCTATCACAAGGTCATCTTTTGGAATGGTTATTTTCCAAAGCTGGTAAAATGAAGTCGCCATTCGAAAAGGCAATTTGATAAAGCTTCCGGAAAAATAATCTATTGTGTGCATGTGTAGCTTGTTGTATGTGTATAACTATGTTATATTATTTTCTTTACATTTCATTTGAATTTATTAAATCATATCAATTACATAAAAAAATGTAGTTTTCTTGATTTACTGCAATGGTGAAATATATGAAAGACAAGATATTGGTAGGGTTTACTTAAAGAAAAAAATTGAAGAAAAGTTAAAGTTATAAAATATTAAGAGGATGTCTAATATAATTTTTTTGACACAGCGTCTCTTTTGGCCAAGGTCTAGTTCATTATGACTTGTTAAATATTGAAGACGGAGAAGATGTTTAACTCAGATTTGATGTTCATAAATATTGGTACAACGCGGCTCTATCAAGTTATATGTCACGTTTGAGGATGAACATCCATTATCATATGTTGGTCAACCATCACCCTCGACCATACATAACCCTTAATACAATTTTCAAACATAACAGACTCATTCTTTTAAAAATTATGAATCTTACCAATTTGAACCATATCAAATTGAACTATACCAACTTGAACCACAATTTGACCAAGTCAAAAACATCTTAACCTGAACCATCTCAACATGAATCGTATATTCCACTAAGTGATGTCGACAATTTTAACCAAATAGTAATAAGTGAGAAGAGTGAAGAAGAAACATATTTTGACGAGGAAGAGTCGGATGAGGACGACGACCTAGAGCCAAAACCCAATGTAATTACAACGACATACAATCCACAATTTAATATGCGTAACCTATACATAGATTATGCTGACCAATTCACCGAGTTTGATTTGCATTCTAATGAACCACCTCCATTAGATACATCTTTTGAGATTGAAACTAAGTTTAATAGCAAATCAAATTGACAACTTGCAATTAAGCACTACCATATAAAACACTCACTCAATTATCGTGTAACGCAACATGGTCAATACATGTATGTAATTAAATGTGTAAATCCACAATGCTTGTTCAAATGTATAGCTTTGCTAAGCCAAAAAAAGTAAGCAATGGATGATTGGTCGTTTGAATGGGCCCTACAGTTGTGTAAATTCCTTTATGTCATAGGATCTTACCAAGCTTGACTTCAATATCATATATGAAAGCATAAAGTTACTTTTGAAAGTTGACCCATCAATTAAAGTGAAGGGGATCATTGCTCATATTCCAGAATAATACAACTACATAATTATTTATAGAAATACATGGATGGCAAATAAGAAAACTATTAAAACGATTTATGAGAATTGAGAGAAGTCTTAAAATGACATTTCAGGGTGGTTGTTAGCTATGCAAAATTTTATTCCCAAAAATATTATGGAAATGGATGTATCACATGCATATTTTGTTAATACTCTGTTATCCGGTTCAAAAAATTTCAATCGACTATTCAGGACTTTCCATCCGTGCATATCTGAATTCAAA
Source organism: Cicer bijugum (assembly GCA_037974875.1). NCBI lineage: Eukaryota > Viridiplantae > Streptophyta > Magnoliopsida > Fabales > Fabaceae > Cicer > Cicer bijugum. The sequence goes on from JBBPBT010000036.1 coordinate 4,012,866, forward strand.
TTTTGTAAACCATTTGTCTTAGTGGATATAACTTGGTTATACGACAAGTACAAAATGACTATATTGTTAGCTGTTGCACATGATGAGAACAAAAATACAATTATCATTTTTTATGCACTTATGGAAGGTGAGACGAGAGGTGCTTGAAGTTTTTTTTTTGAAAAATTTAAAAAGTTACATTACACCTCAAGTCATTTTTTGTTTGATTTCATATAGACATGAATCTATTAAAAATGTTTATAATAATCCAAATGTTTAAATATATTTTTGGTCCATTTAAATATAATAATTTTACGAATATATTAAGGAAGTTGTTATTTACAAATGTCACTTGTAACAAAAAAAAAATGTATTTAAATACATAGTTTTTAAAAGAAAGTAGTTTGGTAATTTTTTTTTTTTT
>JBBPBT010000036.1:4021662-4072139 GCA_037974875.1 Cicer bijugum
GATAGGCAATTATTGATTTTAAAAAAATAAATTTATTGAATATTTATTTTATTAAGTTGATTACACAAACATGTATTTAGTATATATATATATATATATAATTTTATTTAATACCGAAAATTTCATGTCAATTTAAGTAAATATAATTTATTTTATAAGATATAACTCAAATGTTTGTACGGAAAAGATACACGAATGACTTTTAAAAAAAATTCATTGTTGAATTATTAATTATGAATATAATATACTATCGACTAGGGTTGTTCAAAAGAAAAGTAAAAGTTGAATTGAATGTTAAATAGAGCCAAGAAAATTGAATTATGAACTATCAATTACAATTCTAATTTTTTCCCACGCAGTACAATATAGCAATTCAAATAGGTTTTTGTTTTTTAATTGGTGTTATAGGTTCAACTTTTGTCTTTTCATTGTCCTAACAATTTATTGTACTAACTATATCACTTTTTAATGGTAATTTAATATAATTCAACTGACAAATAATCAGTTAGATTTTAAAAAGTGAAATTCGATTTTTTTTAAAAGTATCAATTGTCTTGTTCGATTTATCTCTATTATAATAATAACTTAATCCGATTTTTTTCTCTTTTTATCTGTACAAAACCATGAATAATCATAGTTAGGGGTGGACAAAGTTCAGTTATGAACTAGAACCGTTTGAAAATTGAATCGAACAAATTTTTAGATTTGGAAAAATCGAACCGAACTGTTTTACAAATCAGTGAATCGGTTTATTATTTTGAACCGAACTGGTTTAACTTATTTATTTATTTTTGTTCAAATAGATCAAAATTTACATAATTACCTCTAATTACTTCTAAAAAGAATCAGTTCATGTTTTTTGAAATAAAAACCGATTCAGTTTGGTTTTTTGAAATAAAAACCGATTCAGTTTGATTTTTTGGAATTGAAAACCGGTTCGGTTCAGTTCTAATTTTAAAAAATTAGTTCGAAAATAGTTCAGTTTTTTTATTTTTTTTAACATGATTAAAGTTTGTCAATTCCCAAAAACAAATAGAAGATTTTGAAACATATTTTTTTTTTGAAAAATATACCACCAAATATTTTACATTTATATTTGAATAATAAAAAATTCAAATTCCTTAAATAGTTACTATTAAATTGCTAATATTATGATTTTAAAAAATCAGTAAAATGATAAAAATGTAAAGTAATTGTAACAAATAACAAGAAAGTAAAAAAGCGTGAACAGCAGGATTCGAACCTGCGCGGGCAGAGCCCACATGATTTCTAGTCATGCCCGATAACCACTCCGGCATGTCCACTCTTGTGACATTAATTACCCTATTTAATAAATAGTATCGTAAGCCAAAATTTAAATATTATTTTCTGAAAAAAAGAAGTTAAATAAAGTAGGCTGGGAAATTTTCGATCTCAGCTTTGTAATAGCTTTCGTCACTTGATTCTCCAGTAAGCCATATAATCCACTATTGCTCCATTTTCTCGGGAAAATTCAACTTTCCGGGAAAATCACTTACTCTGCAGCTCCTCAAGGTAAACAAACGCCATCCCTCTCTTCACTTCAATTTTGACATTTTCTTAAAGAATCAATCATTTGATCAATCGTTAGGTTAAAATTCTGGCTCGAGAAAAATAAATTCAAACAAGTTGCACGATCTTCGTGTTCTCGATGCAATCTGAATCGTTGTCGAAAAAGGTTTTGGTTCTTCACGAAGAAAACGAAGTGGAGGAAGAAGAAGAAGATAGCGAGAGTGTTAGCATAGGTGTTTCTCGCCAATGATTCCTCCGAGAAGGAAGAAATGGACCGAAGCGGAGGAAAAAACCCTAATCGACAAATACGGCGAGATGTTATCCGATGGCTCGCTCGCGAAGATGAGAACTCGCGAGAAGAAGTTTAAACCGATAGCTTGTTACGTGAATTCGGTTCACCACCTTCGCGATCCTGTGGTATACCCTTGGCAGTGGAGTTGGAAAGACGTTTCCACTAAGGTGCAGAATATGAGGCATCAGTATTTGCTTGTGAAGCAGAAGATTAAGAAACCTGAGTTTTCAGGGATTGATAATTCTGGAGGTGATTGTGATGGTAGTGAGTTTGATTGGATGGAGGGACTTACTCACTGGTCTAATTTTCTTCGGTATAAGGAAGTGTTTGGTGATGTTGCACTTGTTGTTGGTGGTCATGCTCATGGTGGTAATAATGATTTGATGGGTATTGCGGATCGTGATCATGGAGATGACTTTATTGGTGTTGGTGGTGGGGATGGAGGAATGGATATTGTTGAGTTTGGTCAGATGGGACATTCGAGGGATGGGGATGGAGATTTTGTGGCGGCTATGGATGGAGTTGACAATGAAGTGATAGGTTTAGGGTTTGAGTATGATGGTGAAGAAGGGGAGGTGAATTTTAATGGGAATGGTCGGACAAGAGAAGATGCGGAGAATGGTTATGTGTATGAGGAAGGGGAAGTGACAGGGTCGGATTTGAAGAAGAAGAGGAAGGCGGTGAAGGGGGTGGAAAAGAAGGTGTGGAGGATTTTTGCTAACCAGTTGGGACAGTTGAGGGAAATGGAAGCTCGGTTTGAGCAGCGCGAGGTGGAGAGAGATCGCGAGAGACAGAGGAGGGAAAACTTGCGAGTTGAGTGGGAGAAGAGAATGGAGGAAAGGGAAAAGGAAAGGGAGGATAGGGAGAAAGAGAGGGAAAATATGAGGAGGCAGAGGATGTCTGATTGGGAAGCGATAGAGAAGAAAAATGAAGATATGGAAAGGAAAAGAAGAGAGGAAGAGTTGATTCGCGAGAGGGAACACGTGGAGAGAATGAATTGCAGGAGATTAGAATGGAAGAAGCGGATCGACGATATGCTAAATCAGCACCGAGCAGAAATGGGCCAGGTGCAGACTCGCATTCTTCAGGAGCAACAGAATCTTAGTAGCCAATTGCTTGGTATATTCTCACAGTGGACCCCCCAACCTGCTGGCCTATCGGATCATACTAGTGCCAGCAACCATTATCTTTCACAAATGATGCAAAATTTGCATCATGTAAATGGAATTGTTCATGAAGATACCAGAGTTGAAGGAGATAATCAAGAAGATCAATTCATTGTTGATGGATGATGTATCTCTTCCATTTTGTGTTTCCTTGCTGAGATGTCCAGAAACATTTGTCACCGGAATCGGCGTAAAGTGCACATATTGTTCAATGCATTCATTACTGTATTCTCTTCCAAGTAGGTATTGTTGTATAATGTGTCCAGTTTAATATTTTAGTGTAACTAATCTTCTATATAATAATCATGCATTTTGTTCCTTATGTTCCTCTGTATTGAACAATGAAACTGTGAGTGTAAAGGTCACATTTATTTTTTGTCCAATACATGTTTTAAATGCTTCTATACAAACTCTCAATTTTTAATACAAAAGAATTGAATAAGGATTTCTCCAACTCATTGTAATGCCAATGCAACAGTATTTGCCATTCTAGAATCTGGAGTGCTATATCATCAATTCTTTTTTATTTTTTCTGTTATTCACTATTCAGTATAGGTTAATTATGGCCTTGTTTTCAGCCTCATGGACTTAGAAGATGTGTTACTGTGTGCTTAGTAGTTAGTACAATGAAATGTGAAGGGAAATATAGAGAAAATATATTGAGGGATGTATCTGTGTTTATATCTACTTTATTTAGTTCCTTAAACTTTTAATCTTAAGATGTTAGCTTGTGCATGTAATCCTGGGATCTCGTATGCAATCTTCAGTTACTGGATCTTATTTTTAGGATTTATTGAAGTTCAAGTTAGGAACAAAGTCGATTCATAACTTCACTAGAGTTATTTCTTGTTATATTGGTATATTTATATGGATCCATCTCATGCTCATGCCCTAATAGCGTAGTCCAGTTATGCTCGCCTCTCATACCTAAGGTAAGTATATTGAAGTGGATATTCACCAAACAATATCATTCGACAGTTTTCTAATCCAAGTATTTGCACTGTCTTGTTATCATGTTTGCCATTGCATTAGTTTTTAATCATCAAATGTTGTTGCCTGAGATAGTTTTGCAAAAAGTTCCAATTTCCCGCTTTCATTTCTTTTTGGCAAAATGATTCCTTTTATTTTTGAAAGCTTACATAAACACATCTTGTTATATTATGGTGATATAATATTCCAACTTTCCAATATATATATTTTTTTATTTGGGGGCATTTGAATAAACAATTTAATTGAGTATTTATCATATAAAAGCATATGTATAAATTATTTTTACAATTAAAAAGGAAATAAAGGGTATACTTCACATAAACTTTACAGAAGCTCTTTCCTTGTTAATCTTAGTCTTACTGCAAATAGTTTCCATTGTTATGCCTCCATGATATCTTGTATTCCTGATTTTTTAAAGCTGGATTGGCATTTTCAGTTCTATCATTCTCTTTTTTTGGTCAAAACTCTATCATACTGTAAGAGAGGGTAATTTTAGTGCTGAATTTTCCTCTAAATTGGAAGTTACAGAGGACGTGAAGCTCAAGATTTGTTACAATTTCTTGTAGTTTTTCTTCAGGGAGATCTTTGAGGGTAGCTCACTCTCAAGTTCGAGTTTCTTTCGCTTTTGTTTTTCTTTTGTTGTCTTTCTGTTGTCATGTAACCAAAAAAGTTAATATACAACAAGACTAATGACCGTGATTATAGTCTCCAATTTGAGTTTTACAGCACACAATTTATTTATTTTTGTAAAATTTAAAGATGAGTATCATAGAATAAAAAATTTATTTCATAAAAACTCAAACTTACGTTCCACCGAACAAAAAATTCTGTTACAGAACAAAAATTAATTTTTTAGAACTCATTTGGAATTAAAATTGTTTCTTTTACACATCTTAGTTTGTATAGTTTTTTAAAACCAGTTGTAATTAATTTCATAGCCATTTTTGTTTATTTTAAATAGGGCGGTAAAAGGACTTCAATCGGTAGCTGGACTTCAAATATATGTGTTTGGATTATCTCTTATAAATATGCTTTTACTTAAAAATGAGTTTCTTTTTAACGTAATTTATATTAAAATATTTTTCCACAAAAATCATTTTACAAAATAAATTTGATTTGAATTATATAATAAAATGTACTTTTAAATGTGTATTTATTAAACATAGTATATATTTTTTAAAATTGTATTTGTAGTGTAGTATATGATAAATTTAGAACAAATGACAAAAATGCAAAAGCATCCCAAATGATACTTTTGAGGGAAAGTTAAATTTGGCAACATCATTATATAACCGAGACAAAAAGTGACGTTTAAAAATTATGTTTAGGCAGAAAAATGAAAAATCAACCATGTAATTTTTTCTCTTCCTAATTTAAAAATAAATATATCACACATCTGTACACAGTCAATTTTAAATTTTAATTTCAAAACTCAAAAAAAATTTAATTTCAAAAACTAAAATTATTCCTCCCCCCACTCCCACCCTACAATTATCAAAATAAATCTATTCAAAATGAATATGATTATCAATTTTTAATGTAATTTTAATTATTATTTTTAATTGTATCCTTTAATTATTATTATGTACATTAATTTGACTTTACATTTATGATACTAAGAAACACTAATAATTAATAAAAATAATTGTTCATTTTTTCTTCTAGTTATTACATTTATTAATCTAAATACAAAATTTTAAAATAATTCAATAGAATAATTATTATATTTATTAATATATGTACAAAATTTTAAATGACCTCAACGTGAGACAGAAGAGTAATAAAACATCATGTTGTGGTTCATAGAAGCACACGTTTTGTTTGTTTCTATGCTGCAGTGGGTTGGTATGAGGAGAGGCTGGAGAGACATCATATGAATATGAATGAATGTCATACGAAGCTGAAATTAACACCACTTTTTTTTTTTTTTTGAATGAGCAGCCAGCAATTAGTGCCCTTCTTCAAATAAATTATTATTATATACTCCAAGGTATATATTAATACACAATGATAATGCGATATCCATTCATTCATATACCTACCCACTTTCAAGCATGTATATATAGACACAATCTTCCACACCAATTTGCAACACCTCCATCATATCATCTTTTAATCCTTTATTTCTTTCTCATTTAAGCTCATTCTTTTCGCATTTTGATTTTTTTTTTTTTGTGCGAAAACTTTGTTTATTTAGTGAAAAAGAAATGGTGAATGTTGATGAGATCCGTAAGGCACAACGTGCCGAAGGTCCTGCCACTGTAATGGCAATTGGAACTGCAACTCCACCCAATTTTATAGATCAAAGTGATTACCCTGATTATTATTTTCGTGTTACAAATAGTGAGCACAAGACAGAGTTGAAGGAAAAATTCAAGCGCATGTGTAAGATATTTTCATTTGTTTGTGTTTTTTGGGCTATGTACTAAAAATTGCAAATTTTGGTTTCCACATAGCCAAAGATCATGTTTTTTTTTTTTTTTTAAAAAAAAGAAATGTATGAAATATGGTTAGGTTAACACTAATGGAAAATATGAAATCTATTTCAGGTGAAAAGTCTATGATCAAGAAGCGATACATGTATTTGACAGAGGAAATTTTGAAAGAAAATCCTAATGTTTGTGCTTACATGGCACCATCATTGGATGCAAGACAAGACATGGTAGTAGTAGAGGTACCAAAGTTGGGAAAAGAAGCAGCAACAAAAGCAATTAAGGAGTGGGGTCAACCAAAGTCCAAAATCACTCATCTTGTATTTTGTACCACAAGTGGTGTGGACATGCCTGGTGCTGATTACCAGCTCACAAAACTCTTGGGACTTCGTCCATCAGTGAAGCGTTATATGATGTACCAACAAGGGTGTTTTGCTGGTGGTACTGTGCTTCGTTTGGCTAAAGATTTGGCTGAAAACAACAAAGGTGCTCGTGTGCTTGTGGTTTGTTCAGAGATCACTGCAGTGACATTTCGTGGTCCTAATGATACTCATCTTGATAGCCTTGTTGGACAAGCCTTGTTTGGAGATGGTGCTGCTGCTGTCATTGTTGGTTCAGACCCATTACCAAATGTTGAGAGACCTTTGTTTGAGCTAGTGTGGACTGCACAAACAATTCTACCAGATAGTGAAGGAGCTATTGATGGACATCTTCGTGAGGTTGGACTTACATTCCATCTTCTTAAGGATGTTCCTGGACTCATCTCAAAGAATATTGAAAAGGCTTTGGTTGAAGCCTTTAAGCCATTGGGTATATCTGATTATAACTCTATCTTTTGGATTGCTCATCCTGGTGGACCAGCAATTCTTGACCAAGTTGAGGATAAATTGGGCTTGAAGCCTGAAAAATTAGAAGCCACTCGACATGTGCTGAGTGAGTATGGGAACATGTCAAGTGCATGTGTGTTGTTTATTTTAGATGCAATGAGGAAGAAATCCAAAGAAAATGGACTTGCCACAACTGGTGAAGGGCTTGAATGGGGTGTGTTGTTTGGTTTTGGTCCAGGACTTACTGTTGAGACAGTTGTGCTACGTAGTGTTGTTGTTGTTTGATGTGACACCTTTTTATTTGTATGATTTCTTCTTAATATTTTCATTTAAGTAACTGTATTTTTTTTTCTTAGTACTTTTGTTTGTATGCCAATAAATAAGAATGTGTTATATTTAATTTAATGGAAATAATATTACAAAATTATTGAATGAAATTCCTTTAATAGCCCCATTTTATGGGGATCTAATTTCATAGAAGGATTAATGCAAAACAAGGATTTATAATGTTTTGAAAGAGAACAACACCATTGTATGTAACTGCAAAGGATCTCATGCTGAATCACGTCACACAATCTATATATCGACCTGCTGAATCGAAGATTTAACAGTTTAATTTTATATACATTTTGATTTTTTTTTTAAATTTTAAAACACTTAATTTTTCAATTTTGATTCAATGATCATTAATATTTCAATTCCTTTAATGTTTGTTATTGCAACAGCAAAAAATCTCAATCCAAAAGTAGTGAAGAAAGAGGGAAAGAAATTCATGCTCCATATATATTAGAATTAAAATTTAATTATTTTGATACAAATTTAACATTAAATTCGATTATTAACACACTTCAAATATTTAATATGTTACATTTAATAGATAGTTAATAAATATAAAATTGCATCGCAACTCATCATACATACCCTAAATACAATTAACCCAATTTTAAATATTTAACTACAATTTCAAGTATATATTTGGAATATAAATCATACCTAATAAATGTCATGTATTTACACTAATACTACACATCCTTTAAATTTAAAATTAAAATTTCGTTTTATGATATCTAAAACTAAAGATATATCAGAACAATTCAGTCAATTCTTGAAGTTGTCAAATTTAATTTTATACTTTGGTATTTAGACACATAAAATTGACCTTAAATTTTGACTTCAATTTGGATAATTATTAGTATTTAATATAACTATATGATTAATACAATCAATATGCAATTGATTATTATTAATTAAACAAAAAATTGTGATTAATGATATTAAAGATTGTAATTTATTTTGTTGAGCGAATAATTTTTTTTTAAACAATTAGTAATTAGTTTATATTATTATTTTTTGAGATCCTAAGCAACACATATTATCAACACACTGTCTTTAATTAACTAAAATCAACATGAATCTTATCTGTGAAATAAAAAATGTGTTGTTGTTCTTTGAAATCAATGAGTGTGTACTATGGATATAAAATTGTTTTAAACAAACATTCAATCACAATCATTTGTGTTATGTTTAATAAATGAGATATCAAAATCAATACCAAATACCAATGGATGTAAAATTAGTTTAGCGAATACTCTATCTTCTCTTACTTTTTTTTTTGTCGTTAATCCATTTGAACTCAAATTATGGTATTTTAAAAAACGTAAAATGAATGTAATTGCGGTAAGCATCTAATATGATTTGTCTTGTTGTTCATTTTCCAATTGTAGTAAGAACAAAGTATTAAGAGAAAAAACAAAGAGGTGACGGTGGAGTGAAGTTTTGGTTATCATCGAGTGACACTGAATTACGGAAGTTGGAAATTCATATTAAAAGCAATTAAAGAACAAGTTCATCACTCACTATTGCAAGCTGCAATTCAATTCCAAAGAAGAAAGGTTCAACGAACAAATATGTTATCGAATTCCAAAGCAGGAATAGCAAGAACGCTATTCGCATGGATTTGTGTGTGTGTTTTCGTAGCATCAGTTACAGAGGGAGCACAATGGTTCAAACCCTTCAACGTCACCTATGATCACAGAGCTCTCATCCTTGACGGCAACCGTCGTATCCTCATCTCCGCCGGCATTCACTATCCACGCGCCACTCCCGAGGTCTCCAATTGCAAACAGAGTATTATTATTATTAATTATTTTTTTTTTTAATTTTTTGCTGGATTCCTAAAACAACATGCAAGTAGGAATACAAATTGACATTTAAATAGAAACTTAGAGAGTAGGAAATTAAATGGTAGGGTTATGAAATGAATATTATCAAATTTGTGATGTTAACTTTCTATAATTCAAATTTACTTTCTTATCTGATGTATTTGATGTACTTTTAGATGTGGCCTGATCTGATTGCAAAGAGCAAGGAAGGTGGGGCAGATGTAATTGAAACTTATGTTTTTTGGAATGGGCATGAGCCTGCTAGAGGACAGGTGAAAATTTATATTTGCTCCTTGCTACCTTAACTGGTAGCCTTCTCTTCTTGCTTCAACTGAATGTTTGATGTTTTATTTATTATTACTAAAATATTATTTTATTTGTTTGTTTAATATGCTTGAAATTTGCAGTATAATTTTGAAGGGAGATTCGATCTTGTGAAGTTTGCAAAGCTAGTTGCATCCAATGGACTCTACTTCTTTCTCCGGATAGGCCCTTATGCGTGCGCTGAGTGGAACTTTGGGTCTCTTCCTTTACTCATTATTATCTTACAATTTCTTGTTGCTTAAGTTTGACATTTCCAATCCTTCAAAAAAAAGTTTTACATTTTCATTCAGAAAAACAACGTGAAGAGTAGGCCTTTTATTCTTGGGTGGCAATCTGAACACACTAATTATATAAAGATAAGTAATTAATCACACTTCTAAAAGGGAAAAAGTATTAGTTGTGTTCCGAGCCTCATAAGGACTAATGTGTCTGTATCTATAGTAGACGCGATGCGGGATCTCTAAAGTTTTTATGCTCTGTTTTTTTTTTTTTTTATGTTTATGTCTAACTGAAAGTCATCATGTAATGTTTTGAGTGTGAGTAGTAGTTTACCTTTTGCATAGACAGGACTTCGGTCTCATTTTTTTTTTGTTGATTTATGTATGTCAAATGGAAAGGTAGTCAGCTTTTTGGTTTTAGACTATAAATTACTGATGAAAAAACGAGTTTTAAAATACACAGATATACACAGATATGAAAAAACGAGTTTTAAAATGCACAGATATAATTCCAATTTTGTGAAGATCAAGTTTTAAGAACTATATACCATTGAATTAGGACAATGAATTGTACAAGTTGTACATTAACTCTTGTGGAGTCGTCTCACCTTGTTTAATCTTTATAGTTGTGATATCAACTGCAACTTTCTAATGGTCTGTCATAATTATTTTTAATTGTGAGAGTCAATTTTAGATTTATTCTTCATATAGAAAAGGATTAAGTGGTTGTACTCCGAAAGGAAGCTTTTTTTTTTTAAAAGTAAAATAAATAAAAATCTAAAATCAAGTAATTCCTTCTTTGTACAAAAGAAATAAGTACAAACTTGTACAAACCTGTTAACGATATTCATATTTTGATGAAACCATAAATTAGAAGCCATTGGATGTGAATGTGGCCGCTACTTGTAGTTTTAGATCTATCTTATTTCTCTATTTGAAAAAATATGCATAGGAGTGTCAGTTTTGGCATCCTGCTGCACTTTTAGTTTCATATGTTCCTTTTGTTTTGGTTGTATTTTAGTTGTTTATTCTCACCCGTGGTTTGCTTATTCTCTCTAGTAATGCATATTTGCTATAAAATGTAGATATAATATTTCTAAAAAAATTCATTGTTTTGTGAGCTATGTTTTCAGTGGTTTCCCAGTGTGGTTGCGTGATATCCCTGGTATTGAATTTCGAACAAACAATGAACCTTTCAAGGTAGAAGAATGCTTTGTTGGTTGGCATTGGTTTTATTTATTTATCTATTAACAGAAATATAGAATTTATTTCTGTTTTCCTTAAAATAAATACTCAGTGGATACTGCTTTTTAATTGGACATGGAAAGCATTGCCTTAACATGGTTTCCATCAACTTTTTTTTTTTTTCAAAACCTAGGAGGAGATGAAGCGGTTTGTCTCGAAGGTGGTGAATCTTATGAGAGAGGAATTGCTGTTTTCTTGGCAAGGTGGACCTATAATTTTGTTACAGGTTAGAAGAGAGTATGGAGTTCGGGCTTTATGTGGATTATTTTATATTTTTTAATCATTTGAAGTATATCTTAGTCTTATTGAGGTAACCAGGATAGACAGTAAAAGTTCAAACTGTCTCTAGATTATTGTATAGCTTATTGCACCTGTGCTTCTTTACTTAGGTAAGTCTTATGCCACAATCTCTGGACTTTCTCTTCTAATTTGTTACTTTGTTTCGAATGGCCACCTAAGTAGGTGATAAGTCATATAATGTGTAACATTTTGATTGGTTAGCAAAGGTGGGTACGTTCCTTTGAAATTGGTATTGTATGTCAGGTTTTGATTCTTGATTCTTGTTATATGCTTGATTCTGTATTCTGATTATAGATCCTATTTACCAAGCACTTAGTTTTCCAGCTTATAGGCACTTAGTACCTAACTATTTACATTAGGTAATTGTTGATTATGCTTTATTCTGTTGTCATGGAATTAGACATGCAAGTGTTAAACTTGATGCTTCCCTTGGTAGAATGCAGTGCTTAACAAGGTGTCTGACTGAATTTTATCAGATTGAGAATGAATATGGGAACATTGAGAGCAACTATGGCAGTGGAGGAAAAGAGTATGTTAAATGGGCGGCTAGCATGGCTCTGAGTCTTGGTGCTGGTGTTCCGTGGGTCATGTGCAGGCAACCTGATGCTCCATATGATATTGTAAATTATATCCTGTTCTACTATTGAAATGAATTTTGATTTACCTCCACTTTTCAAAATAAAAATAAATATTATCAGGTTTCTCTCATTGATTGTGAAAAATAACAATAAGAGACACGTAGTTAAAATATTTCTGGTCTTGAATAACAATAACTAATGATTGAATTGGTTAGTTAAATCGATATTATTACTCATAGATTGTATTGTGTTGTCCACAGATTGATACATGCAATGCATACTACTGTGATGGATTTAAACCAAACTCTCCTAACAAACCAACTTTTTGGACAGAGAACTGGGATGGATGGTATGAACAAACACATCCTTCAAGGGAAATTATCTTTTAATGTGAGGGACGGTTGTCATGGCTGTAGTGGCTGCGGTTGCAGACTGAACTAGTTTACTGGCCAGCGATAGTCACTATTTTCTCTTTCTTGAAACCTTAGCTTTAACCATGCCTATTGGATCTTTACGGAATTGAACTTTGACTATGCTTTATTTGCCGTAGTAGCTGCTTCCTGATCTGACACTGTAGCATTTTATGGGGCTAGTTACTTTTATATATATGAATGGGTGTGGGTAACCCGATTCCCGTCGCATGTGGGGATGAAGACTTAAATTTCACACCCGATAAGAATCAAGGGCGGGTGCGGGTTTTCCTTGACTAGTCAGGTGCGGAGGTGGTGGGGGAGAGAAAACCCGCCCGCGCCCCATTGCCATGCCTAGTTAATCTGTGCCGTGTTCTGCCATTGCCTACGTTGCTCATATGTGATGCAGATGTCAGTAATTTAGAGAATTATTATGGCATCAGGAAGGTATTTACTTGTAGGTGCACTAAAATAAAAGACTATACTGAATGGAAGTAATATACACGTTTAAGAATCGATGTTATATAAACATTTCATAAACCTTTCAGGTTAGTCTATATATATTTGTTCCGTGCTTGTGTGTGTCTGTTGAGCTGTTGGTAAGTAATAGAAGGTAAAAGAAGTATTGGGCTCAGAACTTATTTGGTATTTGGATGCTGTGATGAAAAATTTCATTGCTTCCCATTGATTTTTGAAGGTATACACAGTGGGGTGAGAGGTTGCCTCATAGACCTGTTGAAGACCTTGCATTTGCAGTTGCACGATTTTTCCAGCGTGGAGGAAGCCTTCAAAATTATTATATGGTATAATAGTTGATTAAATTTTGATTTTTGCTGGTTACACCACATATTTTCCTGGTTACATTCCTCACATATCCATTTTAATATTCTATAATTTGGTTCTTGTGGATATGAGTTATCTGTGGCCTGCATCTTGACAGTCCTTTTTATGCTACAGTATTTTGGTGGAACAAATTTTGGCCGCACTGCAGGGGGACCCTTGCAAATTACAAGTTATGATTATGATGCTCCAATTGATGAGTATGGTATGTAGAAGAGACTTTCTGTGGTTGAGATGATAGCTAATTTTAGGATTATATAACTGTTGACATGGTTGATGGCAATCAAATGATTAACCTTGTTTTTCTAGGTCTGCTGAGTGAGCCAAAATGGGGTCACTTGAAAGATTTACATGCTGCTTTAAAGCTTTGTGAACCTGCTCTAGTAGCGGCTGATTCACCAACATATATAAAACTGGGTCCAAAGCAGGAGGTTTGATCCAAGCCTAAAATAGTATTATTTAATAAGGAAATAGGGCTAGGAAAATGACATATAGAATACTATACCGCGTGGAAGTTACAGGGGCTTTAGATAAAGTGGGAAGAGACTTTGAATTATGACTATAACTTAATACGATTGATGATTATGATTTGGTACAAGACTTCAAACCCTAATAAAGTAGAAAAACAAATCATGATGTTTACAAAGAAACATGGAAACTAATTTCAAGAGATAATAGGATAGTGGAAGATACTATAAGATGAATCAAGATATTGTAAGATATTTTTATGTCTTCTAACAAATTACAATTCCAGCACTAAGAAAATTAAAATCTGTTCTAAAAACTGAAAATAGGAAAAAACAGCTGCAACAAAAAAAAAAGGAAATAACAAAAATTATGTAGTAATACAACAGTAGCCAACCCCACCTAGTGGGGTAAGGTTTATTTACTGTATGGAAAATTAAATGGGTTTTTTTGCTGAATAACTTTTGTTCATCAATTTCAGGCACATGTATACCAAGCAAATGTCCACCCTGAAGGATTGAACTTGTCTCTGTCTCAAATCTGTAGCAAATGCTCAGCGTTCCTTGCCAACATTGATGAACATAAAGCAGCAACTGTGACCTTTCATGGTCAAACATACATTATACCACCATGGTCTGTGAGCATATTGCCAGATTGCAGGAATACGGCTTTCAACACTGCCAAGGTTAGTTCATGCAGGGGGTATTTTTGGGGCTTCAGGAAGATTGCATGATATCATTTTATGTCTCACTTGTATATTTATGCTTAGTAATCTATCTATCCATTTGTTTCTTTGTATATTTATGTCTCATGGTGGTGTGGGGGACCAAAGTCGATATCATGAATATTTTCCAATATCCACCCTTCATTGAAAGTCTGTATGGTTCTACTTAATATTACTGCACAATAGAATTTTTATATGAACTAGAAGATCAACTCCTTGATTATATAATTATTCTTGTATTTTTTTCTTCTAAAAAACAACTTGCTAGATTTGCATAATAGTTAATTATTATTGTAATGGTTTCAAAGTTGAAATACTTTCTGAAAGTTTCTTTTAATAATTTTTTTAGTGTATAAAAGAAGAAATTTTACAAAAGGAAGTGAAAATTTATAGAGAAGGGAGGATAACGAATCCTTGCAAAGAAAATAACAGAATAGCAGAGGAAAAAGAGAAAATAAATGAAGCAAAACTGGCATTAAAAAATCCCACGTGCTTTGCCTCCAAATAGAAGCCAAGTGCCAAATCTTAGCCATTGTTTAGCAGAGAACTCTCCTAAAAACTTTGAGGGTTAAGTTCCAATGAATGTACCAAGAGTAGTATAGATTGCCCCTTGCTACAGAAGTTTAGCTGATTTACTTTACCAAAGCCATGAAAGTCAATCATCAAAATAGACTCATGGACCTAGGGTACGTTCAACATGTAACAAAATACCAAATTAGGAAATCCCTAGACTAGTGAAGCTGCAGCAGAATAATGGGAGTGCAGGTGAGGAATTAATAATGAGCAAGTACCATATTTATACACATACCACAGGAAAGAACCTTATAAAGCCTATCAACCTACAACATGTAACACCCAGAAGTTTTGTGGAATAATGACAGATTTGGATGACTTGATGCACTTACACAGCTCAATTTGAGAAAATCCCTCATCATTCTTTTTATATTCTTGCTTCTTAGCATTTCCAATAAAAAAATCTAAAGAATGTTTCAAATTGTCTCTTGGAAGGTTATGGAACTTCTTATGGTACACTTTTCAGCTAGAAAATGTTTATTTTTCCTCTTGTTAAAATTTAATTGTTCTTCTGATTCTTTTTGGTGGAATTATTTACAAATTTATATTAGCTGATGCTTTATTGGCACCTCCTTGATGAACTTTAGACTAGTATGGCAGCGATTTTGATGTAATGAATTACGATTTTACCTTGTTGAAAGTATGATTAGGATCTTTGTAAGTGATTTTACGGTTTATCCTTTAGGCATATTGTATCATGTAATGTAAATAGAAGTAGAATATCATGTATTTATCTATTTATTGCATTAGGCCCATTATACACAAACTTCGTTGAGCGGGTGGCCCAATAACATATCTAGGATCTGCACTGTTACCATCTTAGAGTTTGGGCTTAGGCCTAATTCAAGCCCAAAAATTAGCTCATGGGGTGAGAGCACATACATCAGCAATTTGGGATCTGCACTGTAACAAAAAATTGGCCATATCACTAGTCAATGTGGGATCTCCAGCAATTTTATCTTGGGGTTGTCTAAAACTTTATTCTTAAATTTGCATAGGTTGGAGCACAAACTTCAGTCAAACTGGTAGGGTCCTATTTGCCGCTTGCATCTAATGTTTTGCCAGCTCAGCAATTGTTACACAGCAATGGCATTTCCAATATATCAAAGTCTTGGATGACTACAAAAGAGCCAATCAGTATATGGAGTAACAGCAGTTTCACAGCAGAAAGTATATGGGAGCACCTAAATGTAACAAAAGATCAATCTGACTATCTTTGGTACTCAACCAGGTAATTATGCACTCCTGAATACTCTGTTGTGGGTATCATTTTCTTTACAAAACTTATTATACAGTTTGTTTTACTTTTATTTTCTGACGTATGTGAATACTTGCTTTGCTTGTCATCGTTAACTCTTGTTTCAAGAATCAATATTTTGAAGCTTAAGCTTTTAGGTGAAAAGTAACGTAGACTTGAAGTGCAGACAATACACAGGCCCACACCACCTCCTGCATAAATTCAACTTTTTTATTAGGATGGTGGCAAAAACGTTTACACTCTTAACAGCTTGGTCCTTGAAGCTTTGTTACCATATCAACAGCCAACTTTCCTAAAACAGATAAAGCTTGGTGAAGGCTTGTGAATGATTTTATATCTAACAAGAGGAAAATAATACAAGAAAGAATATGGTGAACAAGATATCCACGATCCATCATTGCAAAATTAAAAATAAATTATTTGAGATGCGTAAAAAGATGCCAAAACTGAAGAGCTCTCTAATATTCCCTTTGTATATCTACCAAAGGAGTTTCTTGGAAGAAACCATGTGTTGAATTCCATAAAGTGGCAGTCGATTATTTTTTTCCTCAAGAGTTTGGTCAAATAATAATTCAATCGTTTTTTGATCCCATTAATTTGTATACAAAATGCAGAATATATGTTTCAGATGGTGATATCTTGTTTTGGAAGGAAAATGCTGTTAATCCAAAACTTACTATAGACAGTGTCCGTGATGTGCTGCTTGTATTTGTCAATGGTCAACTTATAGGTAATTAAATTTTATGAAGATTAGTATTTTTTTTATTCCTTAAATTAATGTTAAGTTTTATTCTGAATAATGCACTTTATTGTGTAGTTTCCCTTGCAAAACGTTTTATAGAATCTAGAGAGGAGAGAAAATAAGAGAAGATTTTCTTCAGGTAAAATATGAGATTATATCTGATATTGATTGATTCATTTACGGAATAAATAAACTGTATAATTCATATTGAGAGCAAAGTAACAGAACTATAACTAACAACTACTAACCAACTACTCTGCTAATAACTGATTGTCAGTTATGTCTGCAGTCTGGTAAATTAACTGGCTAGAAACTAAAATGTGCTGGAACACTTCTAGTTTTTCATAATATTATACACTGTCATCCCCCAGCAAACCCAATGTGGTTGAGAAGTGTGAGCATGTAAGTTGCTTGATGGAAAGAATTGAGTGACGGGTGTGAGGGAGTGGATGGTGGCAGGGCTGTGCCGATCTGACACCAAATCTTCTAAAAATCAGCTATCATTATAAATAAAAATAAAAAATCCTACCATATCTCAATAGTTCTTTCATCTATCTTATCATTCCCCACCTAGTGGGAAAAAGTTCAGCTGTTCTCTATTAAAAGGCAACATCTACTTACATTTTAAATGCATTTCTTTTTTCTACCTCTCACCAGTTGTTTTTGAGATAGATACTACTTAAATTTTTTATGCATTTTCCTCCTCATCTCGCAGCTTGTGTTTTAGAAAACTTCTACTTACATTTTTATATGCATCTCTCACTTATAAGCAAAATGGTATTTGAAAATTTGGTTATAAATTTTAGACCAGATACATCAATTTTTCAAATACTTTTTTGCTTATATTTCATTTTGTAGGGGTCTAATCAGTATTTCTTTTTTACTATTTATTCATGTAATTCAATTTCTTTCCAAGTGAAGGTAATGTTGTTGGCCATTGGGTCAAGGTGGTCCAGACTCTTCAATTTCAGCCAGGCTACAATGATTTAACTCTGTTATCTCAAACAGTGGGCTTGCAGGTGAAATATCTACCCTTTTTTAACCTGTGTGTGTAAGTTTGCAGTGTAGGTATTAACTGAATATGGTGTGAGATTTCGTAATTTATATTTTATACACTTGCATTTATATAACTTTACATAAAATGCTTTTTTTCAATCCAACCATTGAATTTTCATGTTTACTTAGATTGATGGAGTGCAAATTAATTCATGAGTAGTAAAAAAAACAGAAAATTATGAACATGTTATCCATATTGGGATCTTTTAATTGGACACTGGAATTTCTTTCGAAAAAATTCCATAAAAAAATGTGTTTAATGACATGGCAATGATTTTTTTTGTTTACTAGGTGAGAATGATTTTGTTGTTACCAATGTTATTTAGTTTTGGAGATATACATGTTAGCCTAGTTGTCTATTAACAGATTATCTAATAATGAATGGGTGAGTTAGGATTGACCAATGTGTACACATAAATATGCATATCATATTCCTTTCCACCTGTATGCCTTTTGCCTGCTTTCTCTATTTTCTTCAACTTACGCTCATATCAAACGACTAAGGTGTAAAGTTTACTCACTTTACATATATTCCACACTCTTTGAAACAATGTTACAGAATTATGGTGCCTTTCTTGAGAAAGATGGAGCGGGAATAAGAGGTACTATCAAGATCACTGGATTTGAAAATGGGCACGTAGATCTTTCAAAATCATTATGGACCTACCAGGTATGTATGCAGTGTTTGAGATCCATAATGATCCAAAAGAACTGTGTGAATTATAACTAGTTTCTAGAGAAAAATACTATCAGATGTAGTGCACTGAAGCTGTACTCCTTAAGTAGATCTGTACAGTTAGTATATCACAGTAAGCATGCAATCCCACACATATTATTGAATAAAAAAGAAGTATTGATGTAAACAAGGATTGCAATAGGAGGGAGAGAATGTGGGAAATATTGGTAATAACTGTTCAATTTTGATCCATTTAGGAAGTCATAGGTCAGATGTACTGGTCTTAGCATTAGTATAAGTTGGAATAAGTTAATATTTTCTTGCATATAGACGACTTTTGATTTTGAATCTTGCTCTCTGGTTATGTATTATAAGGTCAGATTGACTATGTGATTCTGTATGTCTCGTCTTTAAGAATTTCCACTGTCATGGTAATATAAGGACATGCATTAGAATTTTTCGATTGTTTTCAGTTTCTTGGAAGTATTTGTTTAACTGAGTTAGTCAATCTATTTTTGCCTTCGCTCCAAAAGAAACTTAAAATGCTGCTTTAGTGCTGTGTTTGCTTGTTATACATTAATTTCATTATCTTTGTTCCAAGTTAACTTGTTATAATTTTCATCCTCATGCTATCAGATTCTGTACTCACGGGATTTTTCATTTTACATCATTCTGAGGTCAGTAATTTTAAAATCCTAACTCCAGTATATTCATTTTTATCCTAGGTTGGGCTTCAAGGTGAATTTTTAAAATATTACAATGAAGAGAATCAAAATGCAGAATGGGTAGAATTGACTCCTGATGCCATTCCATCCACGTTTACATGGTACAAGGTAATTTTAAGCTATTTAAGTGGTGTATATCTATCTATGATACTATGATATGCTAAACAACAATTAGGATCTATAAAGCACGGGATACTTCATCACTACTAATGTAAAATTCATAGGACACATGTACCAATTATATATGCTAGTGTTTCACCTTCACCCATCCACCTACAACCAAAACCTAAAAATGATGTAATCTAATTTAAGGTCTTTGATCCTCATTGATTGTCATCATTGAATACACAAAAGATGAAGATGTGTGTATGAAAAAATATGTGCATATGCGACAATTTTACAAATGTCTGATGTGTTTACTCCCTCCTCCGGTTTACTTAAGAGACAAATGGGATGAAAATGGGTCAACAAAATCTGACGTATTTAGTTAATTGGGCTAATATGAACTAAATACATCAGCTTTAGTTGATCCATATTTATCCCATTTGTCCCTTACAAAAAGGACGAGAGGAAGGAGTAATAAATTAATTTCAAAAAGCCTTTTTTTCTAAATTTTTTAGGAAAAGATGAAGAAGAGTGTCCATGTTGTTTCAAAGCAAAGAAATTTTTTCCGGGACACTTGTCAAAGTAAGTTGGCATACACGTACGGGTGTCGAACACGAAGATGCGCCTAATCCTAGGAATGTCCGTGCTTCATAGATTACAGTAGCCAAGTTGTATTATGCCCAATGCAAAATTGTGGAGAGTGACTGAATCTAAAATATCACGATATCGTCACTTAATTGTATGAAGGTTCAATTTAGCCCAATGATCATTTTTTCCTAAATCAATTTTTTCTTCAAAAATAACCTAATAATAATCGTCTATTTATTCAAGCAGACATATTTTGATGCCCCCGATGGTATAGATCCAGTAGCACTTGACTTTGAAAGCATGGGGAAAGGTCAAGCTTGGGTGAATGGTCACCATATCGGAAGATACTGGACTCGGGTGTCCCCAAAAAGTGGATGCGAACAAGTTTGTGATTATCGTGGGGCTTACAATTCCGACAAGTGCACAACTAACTGTGGGAAACCAACTCAAACCTTGTAAGTAGTTATAAAAGTAGCAAAAAAAATTGGGTTCATCTGAATGCAAAAATTTTGCCGGCAAAAGGCAACATTTATTCCCACTCATTTACATTTTACATTACACCTCTAGATCCAAAGTTGTGCTGAAATGATGAATAATCTAAATTATCTTAACCGATATTCCTAATACTCTTACTAATTGCTAAATTAGTTAAATAATGAGCATTGTTTATGTTCCCCTGATATAAATATATCAGCTTTAACACTTCCATTATAAGTATTAGGAAGATTATTAGGATGACTTTTTTAGGAAGTTATAGCATTACTCTTTTGTACTAGCATGCAGAAATAAATTCTAAGGCTACTTTTCTTAAATTTGAGTCGTTGGTAAATCTCCAGGTACCATGTGCCGCGGTCATGGTTGAAAGCATCCAACAATTTCCTTGTTCTTTTGGAAGAAACTGGAGGAAATCCATTTGGGATTTCTGTCAAGTTACATTCATCCAGTATAGTTTGTGCTCAAGTGTCACAATCCTACTATCCACCTTTGCAGAAGTTCGTGAATGCAGATCTCATTGGTCAACAACAAGTTTCTTCAAATGATATGATACCTGAAATGCAATTACGCTGTCGAGATGGTCACATAATTTCCTCCATATCTTTTGCTAGTTTTGGAACTCCGGGTGGTAGTTGTCATAGTTTTTTTAGAGGGAACTGTCATGCACCTAATTCATTGTCAATAGTTTCCAAGGTAATACTCTGCATCATACTCCTTTTTACGTAAGTTTATTTTGCTAAAGAAAGTTGTCATAGCTGCAAGAAAGCAAAAGCTCCACAAAGTTTTGGCATTATGGACTTGAATCAGAAGATACTGATGAAAACGTTTCTTAACTATTATTGGTTTTCAACCCCTCTAAATATACTTTTTACGTTTTGAAGGCTTGCCTAGGGAAAAGGAGCTGCTTAATTAAAATCTCAAGTGCTGTATTTGGAGGTGATCCCTGCCAGGATGTTGTGAAAACTTTGTCTGTGGAAGCAAGATGCACATCACCGTCCATTAGTGGTTCCTTCCAACTTTGAGGCTGTAAATGAGTTTGGTATGAACCACGTACATACACAAATAAACCGAGTCATGTACTAATATGAAATGTCCCTTTGACTGTATAAATATGATACACTTTATTGAAAAATCTCGTGGTATTCAATCATGATTTTTAAGTAATATACATCAGTACTGTGATATTCAATTTGTGCAGTCAGAATTTTGTATACAAAGTGTATAAATCTAGTGTTATACAATTAATATGGATGTTGTTTTGTATTTATTGAAAAATAGTACATTAACTCTTAGCAATTCTTATGATAAAGATAATTTCAAATATTAAATTTTTAATGACTAAGTTAAAAATTCTTAACAACTGTCTACAGCAAACATGAAAAAATTCTCGACAAAAATAATTTCTAGGAAACGTGAAGAGTAACAACAGCGCTTCCAGAAAATAATTTCTAGGAACAACTTTTTCCAAGGCAAGCCAAACAATTCTCGACAAAAACAATTGACCAGAAAATGTACCCAAAATCAATTTATACATCGCCGGTATTTATTGAAAAATATTACATTAACTCTTAGCAATTCTTATGATAAAGATAATTTCAAATATTAAATTTTTAATGACTAAGTTAAAAATTCTTAACAACTGTCTCCAGCATACATGAAAAAATTCTCGATAAAAATAATTTCTAGAAACATTTTTCTAGGAAACGTAAAGAGTAACAACAGCGCTTCCAGAAAATAATTTCTAGGAACAATTTTTTCCAAGGCAAGCCAACCAATTCTCGACAAAAACAAATGACCAGAAAATAGTACCCAAAATCAATTTATACATGGCCGGACAAATACTTGATTGATACAAGGAGGGAATCCAATGAGCAGATTAATGACAATATTTGGCTCTCTAAAATCACTACTTTCTTCACTTAGATGAAGAGTTTCATACCCATGAAGACAGTAAGGAAGGGCATATGTATTTCACTTCAAACGTTTGATCTTCTTTGTAGCATTAATAATCTTCTGACCTATCTCCGGGTGATTGAACTTCAATAATTTATCAA
The DNA here is from genome assembly GCA_037974875.1 of Cicer bijugum. Lineage (NCBI taxonomy): Eukaryota > Viridiplantae > Streptophyta > Magnoliopsida > Fabales > Fabaceae > Cicer > Cicer bijugum. Next base: position 4,044,438 of record JBBPBT010000036.1, read on the forward strand.
GTTTAAGAGAAGCTTCAGAAAAGCAGTGGTCCTCAATACATGATTCTGATTTTAGAGCAAAATGGATCTCATTGACATCCTCATCAAGCTGGAGGCAAAAGAGGTGGCTGAAGACCTATGTCAAGACAAGAAAATAAAACAATAATATTGTGGAATAATAATCAATATCTAAATACTAACCATGACCATACTCACATGCTGTCAGTGAACAATGCATTGTGTAAAATCTTTACATTGTCAGCAGATCAAAATTCAATACTGAATAGATAGTTATATGTTGGATAGCAACATCCAGAGTGTAACATTCTCAATAAACAAGAAAATGCTTCCTCTTAGAAGAAAAAAAACTGAACTGTCATACTAGAAAGAATGAATTAACAGTTTGTTAAAATTTTATACAAGATTATCCGTTAAATAATTTTATAACACTTTTGCATAATATATAAGACTAAAGAGTTAGACTTGCTTCAGCCTAACTTTGGGACAAAATTTGTAGTTGTTACAAATTAAAATTCCAACCACAAGGATGCATTTGATTTTAGGCCAATCCATGGGCTATGGCAAAATAATAAGTGCCTTCTCACCAAATGGCGATGGGTTTCATTTGAAGCAAATCCTCTCTGCCTATGCTATTAAGGCTGCATACATGCGACCACCACCAAACCCCCATCTCGTTTGCTGGACTGCCTTTCTATGGTGGCTTGAATTTAAAAATTGAACTATATGGTAGTATTTTATAAAGATTCTCATATTTTATGCTCTTTCACTTTCATTCTAGAAGCAATTTTGAAATTGCCAATGTATGGATCAAATAATAGTTTAGATGAATGCATAAAAAGTCAGTTTAAAATTTCTCAAGAAAAAAATAGTATAATCTTATCATGAGATACACAGCAGTCTGGCATCATCTCCCTCAGAACAAGCATGACCAGGAGACATTCAGAGCTTGCAACTGAAAAATAGAAATATGCAAATGGATCCATGCAGTTGGAGACAAAATTATCCAACTCAGCATTTCTTTTCCTATTTATCTATTTTTTTTATAAAGAACATTCTCTGAAAGGAAATAAGATGCTTCTTAAATGATGTAGAATAAGGAATCGTCTATAAACAAACAATTAAAATAAGGAAACAGTAATATAATGTGATGTTTTTTTTATCACATTTGCAATAAATCTCTAATCAAAGACCAAGATAGAGAGCCAGAAAACACAAGGGTTAGTCCCAAATGAACATTATCACACTAATATTTTGTTTGTACCTTTTTCATTCTCAAGAGAGCCATGTCCTTGATAGCTTGGGACCGCGACACCAAATTGACAACAAAGAGACCTTGCTCTGAAAGTTTATCCTTTACAGTCTCAAGAAAAGACTCTTCCAAAAAGTCTGGTGCAGGGCATGCCAGTCCAGAGCTGTCCAAAATATGTAATGGATAAGAAGCATTCCTTAAATCATAGAAACATTATTTATAACCCATTACAGCATAGCACCCTTTTCTCTTGGCCAGTCCACAATAGCTTAATATAATGTAAACAAATAAATGCATAGTTCAATTCACCTTGAGTCTGAAGAGTCAACATCAACAGCAACTATATCAAATTTTGTAGCTTCTACACCTTCAGCATGAGAAGGAGAAGCAGTTGAACTCTCATTTGAAGGAGAATTGGTAAAGCTAGAGTCATTACTTTTACTATGAATCTGAGCTGTTCCAGAACTAGCATTCTCTCGAACAAACTGGATCCCATCAGCTATATGCACCTGGATCCGCAAAGTGATGAGAATTAGTAGACAATGTATGAACTCCCCGTCCCAAAACAGATTCATCAAAATCATAGGTTTTATTGGGGCTATCTTAATATTCTGTATACTGGTCTGGTGGTCCAGTCCCAAATAGAACTAGCTTTATATGCCGTTACCACATTTTACAAATCTCCATACATAGAATAAAATATACCTAAATCTAAATATCTGATTGCAACTGTCAACATTTTTTACTTCATAATTATATATCATAATTGATTTTGCCTCTAATTCTCAGTTTGACTAAAGGTGAATAAACAGTAACCCTTGTGTTAGATTGAAAATTTTACATGTTATATATACATCAATCTTCCTCAAGAGTAACAAGTCCAAATATAAACCACTTCACTTCAAAGTCGGTTTTAATCAAACCAATTTTTCAAAATCAATTTCAATCAAAATTATGTTTGGCAAACGCTAGCCCAAACATACACTAAATTTCAGGAAACCTTGAGAAGAGAAGGACACATATATTAACTACCTTTAAGCGTTTATCCTCAACAAAACTGAAGTACTCCCTTGCAATATCAACAATTACAGGGTCTAACTCCACTGCCTGTGGATATAAATTAATGTCAAGCCAAGTGATATCATATAAAATCATTCTAAAAATATCCATTTCGAATTGGGTCTGAACGATAAATTTATCCCCACTCTCAAAACTGAAAAAGCATATATTACCTCGATTTCCAAAACAGGAATACACCTGTGAAGAAACATAGGAAGTAAACCTGCTCCAAGTCCTATGATTACAGCTTTTATCTGAGATATGCCACTGGTATGTGTCAGCTTTCAGAGCATGTAAAGAATGTCAGAAACAAGATAATTTTGTCTGTACTTGCTATTTCCTATTAAAAACCAACTATAACATTGTACATGTGTAACTTTTTTTATTGTAATAGAAATATTAAGAGAAAAGTACAACAGAAAGAAAAGAAATTCTCATAAAATCGTTTATTTATTGAAATTGTGAACATAACACTTGTTGAATATAACATTATTATTGGAGTGGCCTAATCTATGATGCCACCCAGTGAATGATACACTGGACTAAGAAAAGTATTTACAATAGATGGAGTTACAACAGTATCAACAGAAGGTAAATTGGATTGAGTTGGGCTTGGAGGAAGCTGCAGATGTGAGGACTTGAAGAGTACATCTTAAAAAATTTATAACAGAATCTAACTGAATGTCAATAGAGGTCTGTGGAAGAGGCAGTGGTGCCTACTCAAGAGGTTTGTCATAAGTTTCCAGAATTAGTTTTTTTCAGTTAAAGGAGGTGTTTGAGGAACATAACTGAATGACAGCTCCCAACTCTAAGTCTCTAACTGTTCTACTAACTAGACTAGCTTTAACTGAAAAAAAAACTAATTCTGGAAATTTGGAAAAATCTGCCTTCAAACACCTCCTTAAAAGAGTTCCTCGTGAAAATAATGAAAACAAAGAAAAATTAATTACATAAGAAAAAAATGTGGCATACAAAATCTAGATAAACTGATGAAGTTGTAGGGTTTTAGAGAAAATGAGGAGAGAAAATAATAAGGATTTGAATATTATTAATAATAGCTTAATGCTGACTTGATTACAAAAGATTCAATACTAATCTCTATTTATAGAGAAACATAGACTAAATCCTAAATTAAGAATAAATCATAATAATAACGAGAGATATTCTACGATTCTCTATGATTATAAATTGATCATAGAAAATAACTCAAGATACTCTAATATAATATAAAAGATATTTTCTAATATTCTAACATAAACAATCAATCACTAGTGAACAAGTGAATACTCATTAACCCCTCAAGCTAAAGCTTACTAAGCTTTAGCTTGCTACAAGAAAACAATGTTTTGCTCCATAAAATAATAAATAAAAAAAATGGAGAGGCAACTCAGGGATGCATGTGAATTCGGAGAGAATTGCTATAAATATAGCCTAGCCAGATAGTCTGATTGATCATCAGCCTGAGAGAAATTCATGGTAGGCAATTAAACAAAGCAATCTCCGTTCTTCTAAAAACTACATTTGAAAGCTTCAAACCAATAATAGTGGAGACTCAAAATATTTAAGTATCTGCTTTAAGGAGAGAGAGAGGCGTGCTTCAAGGAGAGAAAGGCAAGGCCAGTGCATCTGGGACAAATTGCCAAGATAAAGTATGTCATGAAAATAAAAGACACCGTTAGAATAACTACCAACGGAAGAAGTCATCACTAATATAATTCATATGTGGAAAAAGAGACACCACCGGAAAAACCAATAATAGTGGAGACTCAAAATATTTAAGAATCTGTTTCAAGGAGAGGCGTGCTTCAAGGAGAGAAAGGCAAGGCCAGTACATCTGGGACAAATTGCTAAGATAAAGTATGTTATGAAAATAAAAGACACCGTTAGAATAACTACCAACGAAAGAAGTCATCACTAATATAATTCATACGTGGAAAAAGAGACACCACCGGAATGATCGTCGGTGGGAATAAAAGCCACTGTTGGAATCTATTAGTAAGAATTAAATTGCATGACAAACACCAAAGAAGAAGCAACACAACTCTAACGAAACGAAGCCATGATTGATCATCAAAGTAAAAAAATGCGTCCGAAACAGGAGAGATAACGGTTGTCTGAACAATGACCAATATTTTCGTTGATTAAAATTGGAGAGTAAGGGCATATTTGGATCCATCAAAGAGAGAATAATCGGGCACCAAGAAGAATCCCGTCAATTGAATTGCAAATCTTCCAAACCTGCCAGCTAAGAGCCCACCCATGTGGGCTAAACAGCTGCCACGACAAAGGCTAGAGAGTTTCCTCCACCAAAAATCTGATCCCACTATCCACTTCCTAAGAACACCACAAGTTGTGCAACCACTATTCCTAGAATCAAGATACCCACTATTCTCAAAATCAGAATCAAGACACCCATTTAATGCCTCCACAACATTAGCAACATTGTCTGAATTTTTGAGAGACGTGAAATAACCCGTCGGTGATCGGAACGGATAAGGGATACGACAGATAATTTTTTTTTTTTTTGCGGTGAACAATACCGCGCGATAAGCAGTGCTTCTGCTGAAAAATAAACGAAAAGCTACAAAAATCGGAATTGGGACACGGTTTATCAAGAAAAAAATCTTGCCGAATGATGAAATGTTAGAAAAGAGAAACTATGATTATATTCTCGAATTGTTGGGAATTCAGCAGCGGAATAGAGGCTTGATCGTTCAAGGAGAATCCAAATAGGCTCTGATACCATGTTGAAGTTGTGGGGTTTTAGAGAAAATGAGGAGAGAAAGTAATTAGGATTTGAATATTATTAATAATAGCTTAATGCTGACTTGATTACAGAAGATTCAATACTAATCTCTATTTATAGAGAAACATAGACTAAATCCTAAATTAGGAATAAATCATAATAATAATGAGAGATAATCAACGATTCTCTATGATTATAAATTGATCATAGAAAATAACTCAAGATACTCTAATATAATATAAAATATATTTTCTAATATTTTAACATAAACAATCAATCACTAGTGAACAAGTGAATACTCATTAACTTCTTTTGGAACATCCTTGACCATACAAGTGATAAATGTTGCCTGAACTGGAAATATTTCACCAAAAAGTTCCTTTTTTGTAATTTTCACAAATAAAAGTTAGAAATACTTGCCATTTTCCCACTTGATGCCACATTTTCCATGTAAGACGATATTAACGTGAATCCTGAAATAATCCCGGTATGATAAGAACTAGCTACATAGCCATGATAGACAGTCAACTGGTTAGACGCTCCTGCAAAATCAACAGAAAACATCAAAATAGCAATAGAATGAAGTAGAATGCAGTAACAGAATATTGTAAACTAAGAAATAATAAACAATTTTAGTTTCTTTTTTAAATAATTCTAATAGATTCACAATGCAGTTAACTGAAACTTCAAAAAATGTTACAGAAAATGCCATTTCCATCAAAATCAATCTTGACACTACGAAAGGGCAAATGGTGAACACAAATTAGCATTGTTTCATGAAACAAATAGAAAATGTACATCAATTTACCAACGGAGTGAAAAGTATAGTTTCAATATTGGAGTAAAATGGAATTTAAGGACAAAAGTATAGGTACAACGTTTGGCCTATCATCTACGGCTAATGAAGCACAGGAAAGAAGTATGCACAACTATATTGCTATCATAAAACATTTCCAACGACACTTATTTGATGAGGAAAATTTATATTAGAGAGAGGTTAAAATACCATGAGACCGTCATTCCTCTTAATCTTATACAACAATATATTAACCATTAGGATTGGACAAGTTGAGCATTTAACATTGAACAGTGAATTCAACAATACCATCAATCTGTCTTTGAGATCCACTTTTCTTAGATTTTGAGGATGAGTTTATTTTCTTTGTTTCTGTCTCACCAACCAATTTTGTAGGTAAAAGTTTGTCTCTTAGCAAAGCTTCAGACTGAACCAAATTTGCAGCTCTTTCGAATACTAGGCGTCGAAACATCAACTCTCTAGAAGGAAAGATACAACTGACTTCACTATCAACATTTTCATAAACTACATCTTCAACAATAATTGATCCAGTTAATGAAGATGTGATCTGCAAAACACAGATAATTATTGATGATGTAATGAGAATATGAGGATTATCTAAAATAAAATACGAAATCACATGAATGAGAATCCATATAAAAGTAAAAATCACAAAGCAAAAGATCGGTGAATAAGTAACTTTTTTTCTTCTACATAATGATCAGTTTTTATGAAAAAAATAATGCAATAAAGGGATAACATACACTATTACATCAATAAGGCAGGCGAATAAAAAAATGAGAAACAAATTAAAAAACATGGTTTTGAGAACCCTTTCCCTACTCTAACAATAATGAAGAAACTGGGAAAAAGGCAGTGTGAAAACCAAGGGCTAACACCATAAATAAAAAAGCCTACTAAGGAGATAAGAGTGATATTTGATAGAGTGTCGTATGTGTTTACGGTTAGCCTACTGTTCACTTCTGATCACGTAGCCATTCAATTGGCATCTTTCCTTGCTTTTAGACCTTGCCACAAGTAGTCAAGTACTACTTTTGGATTACTTGTTTCTACATTATTCTCATACATTTTAGAACATTTCTTTGGCACAAAATCAATGTAGGATAAGATTGTGCCTATTTAGTGGAGAGGTGAGTGCATGTCATTTATCTCGCTAACACAAATGTTGACAGATAGAGCAGCTTTCTGCATCAAATTTCTCTTGTTGATTTCTGTTTAGGAGGATTCCCTATCCTACCTTCTCTTTCTAACTTTTTATCTTCATATTCATGTGAAGGTTGTTCTTATATTAAAGCAAAAATCAATAAAATCTAAGAAAAGGAAAAAGAAAAACATGCATAACAATAACTCCCTAGAAACAAGTAATGTAGAAGTGGGTTACTTTTATACACACATTGGATTGTTAGACAATACCCTTGTTTCCCATTCCCCATGCTGTACATCTAAATTACAATCATCAAAGTGCAATCCAACTAAGGAGTCGTGCACAGCCCAATTATATATATATATATATATATATATATAAAGAGAGAGAGTAAGTTTACTTGATCAAAATAACAACAAAAGAGATATAGCATTATGTATATTGTTATTAACCTGGTGAACAATGTTTCGCTTCTTGATCCCATCACTTGCCATCAAGAAACTGCGCATATATTCAAGAATTAATTTATGAGAAAAGCCACAATTCCTGAAGTGTAAGTGTCACAAAAACACTGAAAAATGGCTTAGAATAGAGTAATAACTGTAACACATAAGAGAACATATTTGAATATTTTAGCATCAATAGATTAACAGAAAGCAATGAATACTTTGATTAAAATTGTTCAAAATGGAGGGAATATCACATAAAAAGCAGCTGGTACAAGATACGAACGGTATTTGAGCTCCATTCACATTTTCATTAGGTTCCAACTGTTTAACCAAAGGAGACAAATCTTTCTGAAAAGGGATAACAAACACAATTCAGTAATAGTTATCTGATAGAATAGCATGTCCATGGAAGCATAACTTAAGATGATGTTTCTACCTGAATCTCATCCATGCTGGCATTAGTATGGCTGGTGTCCAAGAAAACCTAAAGTTGCAGAGATTTGCTAAAGAACTTCAATTACAAAAGTAACAAAAAAATACCAGACAACGTTCTTTCATCAAGTTAAACACAATACCATTATGAGACGAGCTGCTTTGGAGCTTCTGACCACCATCCATTGTCCTTCTTCAGAAAAGAAGAGCCATTCGTGAGCGCGAACCTGAGATATAACATTCAGACATGAAATTCAAACAGAATACTGCATATTGTTGCTAGTCATAATCTAAAAACAAATAGAATAAGACCAAAGAGAAAAAAAAATCAAGGAAGAACAAAATAAGTGATAGAAAGTTCTTCGATCTGCAAATATAAAAACTAGTATTCATATGGCCTACTGTCTTTTCAATAACATTAATAATGTGATCCGACATGCAAGCTTAAATACAACATCCAAGCCTCACCCCATCAAGTGGGGTTTGACATGCTACTAAGACACACCTTAGGCACAATGAAAACCCCACAGTGATATGTAAATGGATCAGACTGTTCCTCTGCATCAAGAACTACAGCTCTATAAGAGAAAACAGAGCACCCTTGGCCACCCAAAGTTAGCTGCAATCGCCGACCTTGGGAAAGATTTTTCAGGTCCTCTTGCAGATCTTCCACGGAGTATAGTGTATCAGAGCTACTGGATAATTTATCACGAATTTGATTCTCATTTTGAAGAGCCTCTCGAAGTCCAAAAGCCTAGGACAAATGACAAAAAAACATAAAAAGAAGATAACAAAAGAATACATTATAAATAGAATATATCAACTGAACATCTTATGAAATGTATAAATTTTTTTTAAAATTTTATGCATACACTGTAGGATTAGTTGGCCCTAATTGAGAGGCAGGCTAAGGGTGATCCCTAATTTTATTATGTTTCCTAATCTATTTTCCTGATTTGATTAGGGTTAGGAGTCTTGTTGTATTAGTAGTACTATTACTATCCATTACTTAACCTAATTTCTACTACTCTATCTAAACCCTACAAATTTAACAAAATAATTAATTGTTCTCTACAACCATAACGTTTACCACCTTAGCTTGTTTATCGGTAGGAATAAATTTCCTAATCCTATACACACACGCACATACATATATACTACTCTGTTTGAGGCTTAAAAAAAAATCTATGCAGCTAACAAATGTTACATCAATCATCCCAAACACTTCAAGAAAGAACTTATGCCCATGAGCAACTAAACCAAAAAGCATAATTTGCCCATTTATTTTACCTGTTCTGAATTACAATGAAGTGAAGCACTTTGTAGTAGCGATGTAATCTGGTGTACCGTAGTAGACAGCTCCTTCTCCACAACCACCATAAATGTTTGAAGGTTAGGTTTACTAGAAGAGTTCAAAGGTATGGCATCAACACTCATTTTCCAGCCAAGTCGAAACTTTGAGAAAAGTATATCTGAAATGTGTGAATTAGTTATCTCTATCCTCTAGCCATGCAAAATCAAGCAGAACAAAAATAAAAAAAGGATAAAATGCAAAAAAAAAAAAAGTTCCAGCAAATTGTTACCACCTAATAAAGTTCACTATCTAAGTTCACTACAATCAATATAAAAATAAATTAACAACAACAAAAAATAGCTTCTGCAATTACATTTTTCAAATGTCTATTCAGTGAGAAGAACAAGAGATAAGAGGAGTTTTGTGTTAAAATGTTTACATGGGTTAGCAAGACGAAAAACATAAAATGATTAGAGAAGAATCAATCAACTGAAAACAAAACACCATCACCACCAGCTAGTGTTTTCAATTAGATTTTCCACACAGCACATATTCATCAACAGATACAAATAAAGTGACTAAAAGAAGAAACTAACCAAGTACATGAGATTCAGCCAAAGTAAGACACACAAACTTTCCCCCAGGCTTTAAAACTCTCTTAACCTGAAACATAAACCAAAGCAATTTAAAAAACATAAAACATTCAAATTCCGCCACAAATCAATCTATAGCATAATTTAAATTTAAATGAATAGATATAAATAAAAACCTCAGAGAGATACTGATTTCCCAAATTTGAACCAAGCTCAGGCTCCATTAAAGCATCCAATCCTCCTTTATCAACGACAGCACTGAAACTCTCATCTTCAAACTACAAACCATCGTTAACATTGAAAAATTGAAAGTAATAACGATAGAGAAGAATAATAGAAGAGAAGGAGGAGGTGGTGACGCAACGAACCTGCATGGCGGTCATGTCCATGACACGCCAGCGCATGAGAGGACGAGGACGGACGTTACGGCGGAGCATATCGGAGATAACGACTTTGGAGAAATCAACGTTGGTGATGGAAGTGTAGCCGGCGTCGTAGAGGTGTTCGGAGAGACGGGAGTTGCCGCAACCGGGAACGAGAATGTGAAGAGGCGGAGGGGAAGTTAGGGTTTGGAGGAGGGAGATGAGCGGGTCCCTTAGGTGAGTCCATTCGGCGTACCATTCGAAAGAGTCGTCGCGAATGGTGAAGAATTTGTCCCAGTTATCTTTGCTGGTGAAGTCTCCTAGGGTTTCTAGAAGATCCTGTGAAACTAGACCTTTCTTCTTCGCTTTGTTCTTTGGTCCCATTTTCTTCTTCTTCTTCTTCTTGTCTGATAGAATGCTACTATCTGTTGCTGCTACTTGTTCAGCTCTGTGGGAACTGAGGAGGTGCTTTTACAAGTCTTTTGTTTTTCTTTTTGGTAAATGGGGTTTTACAAATCTTGTCAAATTAAATATTCAATAAAGATTGCAGAGTAGTATATCCTAAGAAAAATACTATTTTACTTTGTGGTAATTGTTTTTTTTTTTTTATATATTAATGTGGGTCTAATATCATTTGTTAAGCTAAACTATTGTCTCTATATAATATTTTTATCGTATTTTTTATTTTTATTTCTTACAAATATACAGTACTTTTTCTTTTTGTTATTATTACTGTTTTATTATGTTGTATTGAAATTAATCTATATAACATGTAGAATATTTAGCTTTAATCTCTAATATGAATTACAAAAATATTAAAACTAATACCACACTTATATTATAAGAATCAAAATAAAACATAAAACAAAAAGTGGTGTACATAGAAGACTAAAAACAAAATATAAATTATGCATGGACTAAAGAGTAAACCGTATATTTATAAAAAAAAATATTTAAATCAGCATTAATTAGCTATTTGCTTTAATTAAAATAATTCAATATATTTGAAGCACGGAACACATAAATTCAAATGGTCTGATAAATGGTGCGAATGGAATTTTCTTAATAATAATTACAAAAAAATTAGAAGGCAGGATAAGTAAAAATATAATAAAAGCTTCATAGTAAGTTATTTTAGGGTTTGCAATAATCGAAATTGACTTTATGAATTTAGTTACTGCAAAGTGTCCCTAATTCTTTATGGGATAAGTTTTTCTTTACATCTCAATGTTATTCAAATTGATAATTTTGAATATAATTTAAAGAAAAAAAATATTGAAATTGCTCAATTCAAATATGTTAATTGAAGTCTTTTAAAAATACAGATGTGGAGAACATACTACTTTTATTTTTTTGACATTAAACTTTAGTTTTCACGATTGAGTCACCGGTATAACCATTCATTCTCCTTTGATTTTTTGAAAAGAATTTATGCTAGTTTGCCAATAGTGCCATAAATACTACCCAAAAAAACTGTTTGTCATGGCCTGTCAAATGAAATCCGCCACACTATGGTTATTGCATGACATCTACTAAAATGTTTGTCAGCCGTTGTGGCTATCATTCAACAATGTTATTAAAAAGAAAGGATCTTATGGAAGAAGGAGATAAATTAAAAATAAATAATCAATAAAATATAATACTCTTTTACCGTGAACGATGTCTAGATGCATTAAGAGAATGTAAATTTCTAACCATTTTAATAAATTAAGAAAGAGAATTTTCGTACATGTATATTAAAAAGAAGAGATTATGGAAGTATTAGGTGTGAAGTAAAACAACACATATTTTTCATTATTTATAGATGAGAGAAATCGAAACAAAGGAAATGTGCATCCAATAAATCGGCACGGCATGTAAAATTTATTCTCACAAATTATTAGTAATACAAACACCATATTAAAAATAGTGGGAGGAAAAAACACATAACGGAAGATGGAAGTGGCAATTGAAAAGAGGGAAATTAATTTTTTTTATACAACCACAGAAGAAAATTTTGTGTACAACCGTAAACGAACCAACCTCTCTGCCTTTGGTTACCGATATTAGACAAATCGGTCCTATCTATCAAGATTAGATATTTTTAATTTTTTTAATTTTGGTAATTAAACAATTAAAGTATTTAATTTTTGTGACTCAAGATATTAAATTAAATTAAAATAAATAAATAAATTGAAGAGATCAACTTTTCTAATGTATAAAATTAAAGACCACAATATAACAAAACAAATTTATTAAAATAAATTATAAAAATAACTTAAAAACACAAAAAAGTAATTTAACTTTAAATTCATTAATTTTTATAGAGTAACAAAACGACGCGATTTTGCACTTTGCATCAAAGTTGACTCATCTAAAATAATAAATCAAAGAAGTGGAGGGAATAATAATTAAAATTATGAGTCCCCATTAATGATGTGGATTCCCTTATGATATGAAGCCGTTAGATGCATCGTAGAGCTGAAAAACCCCTTACTGTGCAACCGTGTCATTCCTGTAACTGCAGGAAATCTCCATCTCACTCTCAGTCACACGCGACCGTTCCCCGCGGCATTCTCCCTTCTCCTCCCCCCCGGTTCATCATTTCCTCTTCCTCATCTTCTGTTCTCCGGCGACAATCTGATCTGGTTGCTTTCTTGCTTCAGAGATGGGAGAGCTGGCCGCTGAGAAACATGTTAGATATATTCTATCAATTGAAAAGGTTTGCTATATTTTTTTTTTATTTCCAAAAGAAAACAAGGATATTATCTTGAATTGGTGAATTAATTCATAACTATATATTTTTTATGTTTAATTAAAATACTTGGCGTCTTAAATTTCATTTTTTGTATTTTCCAGAAGAAAGATAGTTTCGAATCTGTGGTAATGGAACATCTGAGGATGAATGGAGCATATTGGGGATTGACTGCGCTGGATCTTCTGGGAAAGCTTGACACCTTGGATGTTGATGAGGTTGTTTCATGGATCATGAGTTGTCAGCACGAGTCAGGTTGTTGTTCACTTTGAGAATTAGAATTTTTGTAATTAGTGATGCAGATAATTTCTTATCTTATGAGATGTGTGTTGTTTTGAAGGGGGCTTTGGTGGAAATGTTGGACATGATCCACACATCTTGTATACACTGAGTGCTGTGCAGGTGCTGGCTCTCTTTAATAAGCTGGATGTTATTGATGTAGATAATGTCACAAATTGTATCCTTTGATACACACATATTGACTATTGGCTGGCTTTCAACTTTCTGTAATATGTTTTCCCAAGTGTTTTGAGGGACAGGCAAAAATCTTTATTGTTTTTGCATCTATTTTTTCCATACAAAATGATAACAGTGGTCACTTATCAGAATGCGTGGCTTTGATTGGCTATCGAACTTTGCTAAGAAATCAATAAAACATAATTTGTTTTGATTTTTCATACAGATAAATAGGTTAGTTACTGAAATTATAATAGTGAAATTCGGTAGTCTATAAAATATACTGGATCTTGTGTTTCTTAATATTTTATGTTAGATATTGTCAGCCTGCAAAATGACGATGGATCTTTTTCAGGGGATATATGGGGTGAAGTTGATACACGGTATTTTTCTTAAGATCCCTTTAGATTGTTGAGTGCCTATGAGCTAAATGCACTTTTTGACTAAAATCCACTGGCTTGTTTGTCTTAGGTTCTCATACATTGCTATTTGCTGTCTATCAATATTACATCGCTTGGATAGAATTAATGTGGAGAAGGCTGTGAAGTACATTATAAGTTGCAAAAACATGGATGGTGGTTTTGGTTGCACACCTGGTGGGGAATCTCATGCCGGGCAAAGTACGATATATATTATTTGTCATTTTTTTTCAAATATTACTTCCTCTATGCTACTCAATATATGTAGTCATGTACATCTATTCCTTTAGAAGATTTGTTGTTTTCTTTTTGCCCACATGAAGGGGGTGTTGTGTGGTCTTAGGGCATATTTTGAGTTTGTTATACAAAGTTATGGACACGAAAATCAATTTTCTCCTCAGTAACAGCCACTAATCAGGAGGGAACTAAAATTTATTTTTTCATCTGGTTTAAGTAATGGGATTGGATTAGGGTATACTGGAAGTAAATATCATATTTAAAGTCACCATTTTACTTTTATTGCATATGTATTCCTGGATTAATAATTTTGTAAGCATCTAAGTAAACCTTTAATCGCTAAGAAGGCCTATTCTTAGAATTTGGAAGTCTCTTTTAGAAATGTTTACTGTAACAGGTTTCATTGTTCAGTTGTTGATTGATTTATGTGGCATTTGAGGAGGATTAAGTGGTTTAGGTTTATGTAGGGAAATGCTACAAAGTTTATGACAGATGTGAAGTAAAAGGAAAAAAAAAATTATTTAAAACTAATTATTAGTCATTGTAGAAGTGCTTGCAAACTCAAAAGGCCAAATAAACATGCGATAGGATCAGCTGATAAGGAGAAATTGTTTGTGTAGACTGCAGAGAAAGAGAGAAAACCCATTTTGTGGAAACACGTGTATATTGTTCTTACGGAGTTATCATATTTCTGCTAATTAAGTTTATTTTCAAAGAGAATACAGCCGTAGTAATGATACAATAAAACATATATAACTCAACATCTACGCTAAGTTGGAACAACATATGTGATTTATCCACCAAACCTATATCATATTATTTGATGATCTTTTAGTGATTTAGCTAAGGTGTCTTCTACCTAGCCATTTTAGTATGCAGAGCCAGTAGCAATATGTCCAAAAAATATATTTTTCAAATGAAATAACATTCAACCTCAATAACTTATTATGCAGAGCCAGTAGCAATATGTCTAGAAAGTATACTTTTTCAAATGAAGTAGCATTCAACCTCAATAACTTAGTCTTCTTGTGAAAATTGGATTGGAGTCTTGTGTATTGCTGCTTAATTATCAAACATCAGCTGCATCTATCTTGCATTTTCAAAATTTTGATCTTGAAGTAATCGTTTTATCCATATACGCTTGTAAGCTGCATCTGCCTCATCACTTGAACTTCATAGATGTTCCTTATTGATAACTTGTTCCACAACCCACCTTTCAAGTTTCATCAGAGGCACACCATAATGAATATAGGGCCAATAAAACTTTTTCTAAGAGTAATAATGAGTGGACTTTCATGCAATGAGTTGTAGACTTGAAGCATCATTGTGATGTATTGCTTATACTATTTTCAGTTTTCTGCTGTGTTGGGGCCCTTGCTCTAACAGGGTCACTAGATCTTGTTGACAAGGACCTACTAGGTTGGTGGTTATGTGAGAGGCAAGTCAAATCTGGAGGTTTGAATGGGCGTCCAGAGAAACTCCCTGATGTGAGTAAATCTTTTCAAGTTTAGGTTTATTTATTTAGATGCTCTTATTATTTTTCTCAGTTTCTCTTACCAGTTCTTAGATCATGTCAGGTATGCTACTCATGGTGGGTTCTTTCTAGCCTGATCATGATTGATAGGGTTCACTGGATCAGTAAGGACAAGCTTATCAAGTTTATCTTGGACTGCCAGGTTATTTACTGGAATATGTGTTTACAAATCAGGATGTTCTTTTTTCTTCTTTCGTGGTGTTAATTGTTATGAGGTGAGTATTTCTGAAATATTATATATGTTGAAACTGTAAGGACACAGAAAATGGTGGGATTTCAGACAGACCAGATGATGCTGTGGATGTCTTTCATACATACTTTGGGGTGGCTGGTAATAATATTCTTCCTTTGTATTTCATTTGTTCTTGACTTACTTGTGTTATAATATTGTCATGTGGGTATTCCTGGTTGATATAAAAACCAACTCTCTCTCTCTCTCTCTCTCTACAATGCTACTATGGATAAGTAAACTTGTAGAAGTACCGATAAGAAGTGTTGATGGGTGGAAAACAATAAGCCAATTAAGAAAGATTTGATTATAAATGATTTTTCAATAGACATGTTTCATGATGATTGTTGCTTGGAAGGTTTAAGCGAGCACATTACACATGTTAATTATAAAACTTATTGTCGTTCCACACTTCATTATTGTATATAGCTTCCCTGCCTATCCCACTCTGCATTATTTTTCCCATATTCAATTTAACCTATGACAGGATGCAAGGCATCCCTGTTTATCCTTTCCTGACAACACAACAATTACTTCTGTTAATGTGTTTCATATCCCTTTTGGACATTGAACTCCGGATGCTGAAGTTGTTTTATTTGTTGGTGCAGGACTTTCGCTTCTTGAATATCCTGGATTGAAACCGATAGACCCAGCTTATGCCTTACCTGTTGACGTTGTAAATCGGATTTTCTTTAGTAAATAGGGAGTTGGAGGTCAACAAAGGTTAACCAGTAATGATAATGTCTTGAGTTTAGAAGCATACGGTCTGTAATTCTTACTAATAGTTGTGTTTGATTTTGTGTAAAACATCAACAGTTTGACCATCTATTAGTTAAATTTGCAGTGATACAATTATCCATTAAATTTATGCTACTGCTTAAGACTATAACTGATTTTGTAAATGTATGACTAGACTACTTTATAATAGATCCATAATGCAAAACTAGTTGAACTAAAAGTTCTTAGAAAAATACAAACAAAAAATTAATTGATACTTCATCGTATTAACTATTAGAAAATATACCTACAATTGTTCAAATGGTCTGAAATTTGATATACATAATCATAGATATAATATTACGCGATTCAACGGTTTGATTGAATAATGTTGCCTTTTCAATTAAAGAAACAAAGGTTTATCAAATGTTAACATGTGGTTGATCCAAGATGTAAGAGATTTATCATCTTAAACAAATACTCATGGATTCAAACTTTGGTTGGATCTATAACATAGCTTTAAAAAAAATCTAATGGAGAATAGTTTGATAGTTAAAAGTAGAAACTAGAAAAACGACAAGGTTCAATTATTGAGATTTGTTTTTGAACATGTCAATTATTGAGATTGGATTGTTTGATTTATGCAGTTTTTATTTTTTATTTTTTTTATGAGTGATTTATGCAGTTGATCTTACTTAGCAAAAAAAATTTGTTTTAGTCATCATTGTGCCTTAGGTCATTCTCCTCGTTTAATAAGTTATTAATCCATCAAAACTTCACATGCAAAATGCACTACTTTTTTTTAGTAAAAGTTATGTGTTACAAAGAAACAGTTTCTGTCATTCATTCTAAAATCTAGTCAATTTAACACAACTGCAAGAGCATAGATAAGAATAAAAACTTGTAGATGATCAATGCTGAAAAGAATGTGTAACTATATTGTATTTTAAAAAAATAATGTAAATAACTTGTACATGAGCAATTCTGTTTTTTGGTTACACTTTTTTCTTTCTATCTCTACTTTTTTTCCACCACTTCACCCAATCAGATTTCATACTTTCTCTTCCCCGCCATTCTCACTCACATCCCATAAAAGGGGATGGAAGAAGATCCTTACCCTCTTTTGGTGTGTGGAAAAAAAGAGAGTATAACTTTGTTGTTTTGTACATTGCATCATCTCTTTATTTTTCTTCTTTATTTTTTGGCTACTAAGATTTCCACCAGCTATTTGTCTTTGACTTGTTGTTGTACTACCAAAACACCAGCTCTGCTCTCAAAATCTGGTGAAGCAAGCAAATCACCAATGACACCTAACTCTGGAAACTCACTCCAATTTGTTAGTCCTTCTATCTGAGGCAAGTCTAAGTCATGTGTTCTCCCAACAATGAAAAAGTCATGCTCATTCGCTATATCACGAAGAACAGCCGATGTCCCTGGACCATCATTTACTATCACTTTTTGATAACAAACATTATCTGAGCCATAATGTGGTAATCTCCTTATTTCTTCCAATGCCTCATTATCTAGTAGATACTCCATGTTTAGTATGTTTTTCTCAATTGAAAGGTGATATACAACCAAGTTGATCCTTGGGTTCCTTATCGCTCTTTTAGCTAAGCACAAAGCCTCTCTGTCGTCTCTTCCACCAAGATAAACCATGGCTAGCCGAATCAACGCGTTGTTTTGTAATGAAGAACGAGTCACGAGAATTCCTATTGAGCAGGGAGCTACTTCTAGTACCTTGGAATTCAAGGACCTTATGTTCTTGTCATCAGATTCAACGCCACCATCAATAGTCCATCTTCTATGGAATGGAAGAATTATGATGGATGCAACTTTGTCCAATGCAAGTTGACAAACATCTTCATGCATAAGTGTAGGTGGAGATATGGCTGTGTATGTGTGTGCAGTTGCTCCACCAAGGTTGTCATGTTCATAAAGGTCAAAAGCAAGAATAACATCGTCCGAGTAAGATTTGTGGGAACTGGAAATCGTTTTTTGAAGACGGTGGGAGATGAAAATAGGGGATGTCCTCCCAACTAGCTCAATCAGATGCAATGCATCCACAACTACAGGATTTTCTGTTGTTGGAGAACAAATGTCAAGGACATCTGTTATAGCAGATATGTTGTATTGTTTGTGAATGCAAGAAAGTAGTCTCAGTTCTGAGTCTGGTTTTAAACTCATAATGTTCCTTTTTTGGTAGCCAGCATATTTTCTTGATGGATCATACAATAACTTCACTGACCATTTTACTATGCATGATATGACCATTATGCTTATTATCATCGCTCCATAAGTTGGGCCAGACAAAATCTGCATATACACAATTGAAAATTTTATGTATGATGATCATAGGGACTACTTCTCTTATATTAAGGACAAAAAGAAAGTAACATTGGTCTCTTATAAATATGACCGGGTAGAGTATGAGACTAGTTGAAGCAGGTAAAGTTATGGTTTAATTGAAAGGAAAATTAAGGTTTAAGCAAGTATAATAGAGTACCTGTTGATCATATAAGCCAGAAAATATGCCAACATCCACTACACCTTTGGCATTCAAAATGAGGGAAAGAGTCAAGGCATCATTGAAGGGTATCTTGCAAATGAGAGAAGGTATGATGTATGCTATTATTTTGACAATATGTGTAACACCAATTACGCTACTAACACCAATCAATGCTCTTAATGCATGTGGCAATGAAAAATCTGCTTTCATCGCTCCACAAGTCACAAATATAGGAAGAAAGAAGCTTTTACCAAAGAATTGAAGCTTTTTAACCAATGCAGATCCTAGTGGAGGTCCTTCTGGAACAGCCAACCCCAAAACAAATGCACCTAAGATAAAATCTTGGTTTATGTAAACTGAAAGCCAACCTAAACTAAAAACCATAAGAATGATAACATAGACGTAACTATCATCCACAGGTCTTCCTTCTTTAGTATGTCCGATGATCCAAAACATTATAGGCCGAAAAACCAACGGAACAAGGATACCGAAAGCGAACAATGATATTCCAAGAATAGCCATCTTTTTTAAGTTATCTTGATGTATCAGGACATTACTAACGGCTCCAATAGTTGTTCCTAGTATGTCGCTGACCAATACCGACGATAATGCCAATCTTCCGAGTTCGGAGTTTATGATTTTGAGTTCCTCAAGGAGGGAAGCAATGACTGCAAATGAAATGACAGTGTGTGCTATAACCACCTTAGGCATTTCTATACTTAGTTCTTTGAGATGAGAATCTATTGCTGAAAGCATGTTGGCTTGAAATGTGAAACCAATAAATAAAGGTACAACCAATCCCATGATGGCAATAGTCCAAGCTTTCTGTCCTGTTCTTGTTACCATGCTCAAATCCATTTGCACAGCATTTATGAATATGAAAAGTGCATAACCAATTGCTGCTATTGTTGCAAGTGTGTCTTGACTTCCATATGGAAACAAAATCTTCTTGTAATGGTCAAGTGCTTCTATCTGAATAGAAGGGCCTAGAATTAGGCCAGCCTGCAAAAACGTACACAATTTTCAATATATTATTACAAAAAACGACAGTTAAAAACGAATAGAAGCGAGTATAGTACTCACCAATATTTGTCCAATAAATTCAGGGAAATCCAAACGCTTTAAGAAGAAATTGCATATTTGTGTGATAGCAAAAATCACAAGCACTTGCAACTCAAACACAGGTAATGAAGACTTCGATGGAATCCTTCCATTAAGTTGACCACCCCATAATCCATCTGAAACAATATTTGGTGGAGCTGCAGAACAAACATTGAATGTAGTGTGATTGATTCCTTGAATTGCAAAGTATAAGGTCTCATTTGCAGTTATATTTAAATCCATCTTCCTTCACAACACCAAGTTTCAATTCAGATATAAATAAATATATGAGAATTAAAACTTAATGGAAGGAAGATGATTCAATTACACATTACAAATATGATAACTTTTTGTTTTTTCTTTTTGATTTGAATATCAGCATGATGCAGAGTTTATTATAATATACTTGGATGTTATTATGTGTCAAATATGTTAACAACTAAACAATTAAATTTAAAGATTGGCCAGAGAAATAACAACAGTATTCAATCCTATAAAAAACTATGTTTAGTCTTATTTCAGTAAGACAGAACATTCTTATTTCATATTAAGAGCATAACAATAGTTGAGAGCTTAACATAGTTGTATTCAATTTCCAATTTTATCCTATAATTAGATATCTTATAGTTACAGGTAATGTTTTATGATATGTCAACAAAAGTAATGTTACATTTACCTTATGATTGAGAAAAAAAATAGACATGTGAAGTGTCTTTTCGCTTGTATATACTAAAATTAGACATTTTAGAAATAGCACCAAACACTACCATTTTTAGAAACAATTTCTTAAAATATACTACATTTACCTTATTATACAATTTCTTAAAATATGCTACATTTACCTTATTATACAATTTCTTAAAATATGCTACATTTACCTTATTATATACAATTTTTTAATCTTACGTCAAATCTGTTTATCTTAGCGTTGTTTCTCGGACTAAACTCAACCAATTGTTTTTCTTTTGATTCTTAAATTAAATTGAATTTGATTTTTTATATTGAGAAATGCTAAAGTGTTCGAATGATTCTTCGCACAATTTGCACGAATAGTTACAATTACCGTGATCATCCATTTTTGGTCTTGTAACTTTAATGTGACGCAATATAACATTTATTTTAATAATAAACTAGAATGGACCCGCATATTGCATGGAATAGCTTGAGAATTTTTGGTATTTTTTTTAAATAATTTTTTTATTACTTAAAATGTATGTATTATTTGTGTATCTAATTTATAATTATTGAGTCAAAAAACAATTATAATTTATAGAAATATAATATGTGTAATGGTAATATGCAACCACCAAAAACCATTAATTTTGTCTTTTTGCAATAAATATATATATATATATATATATATATATATATATATATATATATTTTGAGATTATCTATCTTTCAATCAATCATATATATTTAATAATTTTATTTTTATATTTTTTTAATTACCATTTTTTAATCTAAATAAATTTTATTTATTTATTTTAATTATAACTTTTTTTCTTTTAAATACACTAAAGTACTAAAATTACTTATTAATAAAGTTAAAGAATCTATTTTGCCTCTCTTATCTCTCGTTTAACCGTTTGTTTCTTCTACTCAGACTCTCACTTCCAATATCTCACTTTTTTACCCGTAATTCATTCCCCTCTCTCACCTTCCATTATTAACCCCAACCAAATTCAACTAATCTAAACACTCACTTCACTTCACTCGCTTGAATTCCGATTCTCACTTACAATATTCTTACTCTATTCTCTCGCTGCCTAGGTTACTCTCCTCCCAGTCCATTACTAAACCCTAGTAACTACTCCTTACAAATCACCAACCTTACGCAGCATCACTCTCATATTTCACTTTAACATTCTGCAACCCATATTTTATATATTAATTGTTTTATTTTTCAAAATCATTAATATAAATTTTGACATATTTATATGTCAATTAGGAGAGCATGCATTTGCACATAATATAATATATTATTATCAATACAATAATAAAATATATATCAATACTATCAAAAAATATTAATATTAACAAAAAAATAATAATTAAATAAACATTATATATATATATATTAATTTGCCAACAATATAATAAATTATAAATAATATAATAACATATTAATACTTATAACAAAAAATAATAATTAATATGATAAATTTTAATAATGTTTTTTAAAAATCAATAACTTTGATATATATGTCAATTAATTAGGGGATTATATATTAATTAATTTTCAAACAATATAATAAATTATTAATCAAGACTATATCATTATACAAACCTATATAAAATTTTAAATGATGTTTTTTTTAAAATCAACATTAATAATCAAGACTTATTTAAAACAAAAAATAATAATATCATCAATTTTAATAATGTTTTTTTAAATAATAATTATATTAAAATCAATATATTTTAACCGTGGTTTGAAACTTTAATTTATCATATATTAATATGTAAACAACATCATTATTATTTTTTTAAAAATAAATATATAAAACTAATCTAAATATATATATATTACTAATCTATATTTTAAAAATAATATATATATATAAATATATATATACTAATCTAAATTTAAAATATATAAAATACTAACTTGAATGCCGAGTAGCGTCTGACTTCAAGCTTCCACTCACATACGATGCTTGCAAGTCTTCGAAATAATTAACAAGCACTATAAAAATAAAAATCAATAACATTAATTAGTTATATCATATTAAAAAATAAAATTATAAATTAATTACATATATAATATAAATTAATTACATACATAATATAAATTAAACTTATCAAATTTATATGATGAGTAATTTGTAGAGAGAAGGAGGAGAGAATAGTAAGATATAAGTTTTAGAGAGAAGTTGTATTGTGAAAATGAAGTAGGAAGATGGGAGACATATATATAGTATTTGCATTGGACATTTGTGGCGGCCTTGCCCGTCAGAAACGCCAACGGCTAGAAAGGAATTTGTGGCGGCCTTTGCCGCCAGTAATGCCAACGTATCTTTCCAGTTGTGACGGTCTGAGCGGCCAGAAAATCCAGCTGGATTTGGGCGCCCTTTGTGGCGGCCTTTGCAGCCAGTAATGTCACGTCCCCAATCCTTTGTGGCGGCATAGGCCGCCACAAATTCCCTGGTCACATCAGCTCATTTGTGACGGATCTGGCCCTCACAAAATTCATTTTTGTGGCTGTAAAAGCCCTCACAAAATCCCTAAATAATTAACTGGATTTTGTGGCTACTCACAAAATCACAACATTGTGATTTTGTGAGGGCTTAGGCAGCCACAAAATCCAGTTAAATATTTAAAAATTTGTGAGGCTTTTTCAGCCACAAAAGATGACTAATTTTAATTTTAAACTGAGGGCTTTTTCGGTCACAAATTTGTGAGGGTTTTATTCCGTTCTAACCCTAGCGCCGCCCTCCATCATTTAGGTGCCTCCTCAGGCCGCCGCGAGCTCAGATCTGAGCAATGAATGCCATTTTCGTGCTTATCTCGATGTAGTCTTTCGGATTTTTATTTGGAGCAACTTCATTGTCAACCATCTTCTTCTCTGCCGCCACGGAAAATACTTTCCCCGACTGAGTTAGCTTTGTTTCTTCCATTTGATGCTATTTGTGAACTTAAATTGTATAGATACATTTTTTTTGTACCGCAACCTATTTTCTTACTAAATCCGAATTTAGAATGGCTATTGATAATATTTTATTGTTGGTAACGTTAAATTTGATCTCAGCTCAATTTTTGAGGAGAAAATACTAAACTTATATTTTAGAAAACCCTAACCTCCATTTTTTATACTGAACCAGTATTTTAAAATGATCGGTAACTGAGATCGGCAACCCTAACCTTATCTTTTTTCACTTTTAATGTGAAGAAAAATTGGGGAAAATGACTGCGACGACAACGACGAAAAGTAACGTGCTTTTTGTTAAAAAAATTGGAGAGACTACATTACATATTCTTAAGTTTTGATCTTTTCTCTTTTACCAGTTTCTTTTCATATTTTGTCTATTTCTTTTTTTGTTTGTGTCTGTTCATTTCATTGTTAAGTTTTGATATACAATCTCCACTTTCAAGTAACAGCACAAGCTGGGGATTGTTTGGTGGCTTACATCGGTCATTCTCTCAAGTGTGATTTCTTTGATTGTTTTTATCATAATGATATCATAATTTGTCTTATTTTTATTTAACATGGACAAACACAATCACGGGGTCTCTGGAAAATTTTGTGTCCGAGGCATTATTTCATCGATAACAATAATGGTATATGGTTAGTTTCTTTTTTTGAGATACATCTTAATACATCCTTTCTCAACTCTTCAAAGAGAAACGTCCAACCAATATGGTAACATTGCCGGTATAATTGGAATCCTACGAAAGGCAAAAACTCGCAGCCTAATAACCGAGTGTTACAACAAACATAATAAAATAATACTTAAATTAATTAAATTAACAAAAAATTCTACAACTAAATTTTAAATTTGAATGGTCGGGTGTTACAACAAACATAATAAAATAATACTTAAATTAACAAAAAATTCTACAACTAAATTTTAAATTTATATCATTAGTAAAAATATATGTCACGGCAATATGTTGGATTCATGTGTAAGTGAGTTTAAAATACTAAATCTGCTACTTGAATAGAACATCATTAAGTCTAAATTTGGTGGTTAGACTCAAATTTAAATAAGTTGGATCAAAGTGCAGATTAAACTTATTTGGATGATTTGATTCGCAGGTTTACTCGTACTGATGAATACCCTTTTCTGTATTTTTTTTTTATTTTGTAGTTTATTTTTCTTTATATAAATAAAATAATAAATAAATTCCTATACATCTTATGTAAGAGATATTTTTTGATTTATTTTAATGCCAATATTTTTTTTCTTTTTTTTTTTTTTGACAGAAACAACTGAATCTTTATCTTGAGTGTTAAACATAAGGAGAAGGAGGGGTTATTTGTTCTTGGTATAAATCTTAAATTTAATTGATTTCATGAAACCCCAAAGCCCCATATTTAACCACCCAACACTCCTAAAGTTGCAAAAATGCAACAACCTCAATACCCTTAAACAAATCCATGCCCAAATCATAACAACTGGTCTTTCATTTCAAACATATTGTCTTAGTCACCTCATTAACATATCCTCCAAATTTAACTTACCCTATGCTTGCACGATCTTTAATTATATCCCAAACCCAACAATTTTCCTCTACAATACACTCATTTCGTCGTTGATTAATCAACATAGTAAAATCCATCTAGCATTCAAACTTTATAACAAAATTATCATACACAAAAGTCTCCAACCTAATAGTTTCACTTTTCCCTCTCTTTTCAAGGCTTGTTGTTCCAACCCAACATGGTTTCAATTTGGCCCAAAACTTCATACCCATGTTTTGAAATTGCTTCAACCACCCTTTGATCATTTTGTTCAAGCTTCATTGCTTAATTTTTATGCTAAATACGGGAAATTGTGTGTGTCTAGATATCTTTTTGATCAAATTAATGGACCTGATTTGGCCTCATGGAATATTATTTTGGGTTCTTATGCAAATAGTGTGAGTCATCATGATTACTCAACTAGATTTGATGATGCTAATTTGTCTTTAGAGGCATTGTATCTGTTTCATGAAATGCAAGTTGCTCAAATTAAACCTAATGAAGTTACAATTGTTGCATTAATTAGTGCATGTTCTAATTTAGGTGCTCTTAGTCAAGGCTTTTGGTTTCATTGTTTTGTTTTAAGGAACAAGCTTAAGATGAATAGGTTTGTGGGAACTGCATTGGTTGATATGTATTCAAAATGTGGATGTTTGAATCTTGCATGTCAACTGTTTGATGAAATGCCTGAAAGTAATAAAGACACCTGTTGCTATAATGCTATGATTGGTGGTTTTGCTCTTCATGGTTATGGGAATCAAGCACTTGAACTTTATAAAAATATGAAGTTTAAGGGTTTTGTTCCTGATGCTACAACTTTTGTGGTTACTATGTTTGCTTGTTCTCATGTTGGACTAGTCGAAAAAGGGTTGGAGATTTTCAAGTCGATGAAGGAGGTTCCCGGGGTGGAACCGAAACTCGAGCATTATGGATGCCTGATTGATCTTCTGGGTCGAGCCGGGCGATTAAAGGAGGCAGAGGAGTGGTTACAAGATATGCCGATGAAACCAAATGCGGTTTTGTGGAGGTCTTTACTTGGTGCGGCAAGACTTCACGGGAATTTTGGTGTTGGAGAAGTTTCTCTCAGAAAGTTAATAGAGTTAGAACCAGAAACTAGTGGAAACTATGTTCTTTTGGCTAATATGTATGCTAGTATTGCTAGATGGGATGATGTTAATAGAGTGCGGATGGTGATGAAACATAATGGAGTTAACAAAGTACCGGGTTTTAGCCTAGTCGAAATAAATGGTTCCATGCATGAGTTTCTTACAGGTGACAAAAGTCATCCATTTTCAAAGGAAATATATTTGACAATTGAAGAGATTAATAAAGAGTTCAAGAATATGGTCACAAAGCAAGAACATCAGAGGTTTTGTTTGATGTAGAAGAAGAAGATAAGGAAGGTGTTCTTTCTTACCATAGTGAAAGACTAGCCATAGCATTTGCTCTTATAGCATCTCCTTCAAGTTTTAGTCATAAGAATTATTAAAAACCTTAGAGTTTGTGGGGATTGCCATGTGATTACTAAGTTAATATCAGCTGCTTATCGAAGAGATATTATCGTTAGAGATCGAAATCGGTTTCATCATTTTAAAGGTAGGAGTTGCTCTTGTCTTGATTATTGGTGATAATAATACCATGTTTCACCTTACTGCAAAATCAATACTTGATTGAAAACACATAGTTTGCTACACATGTGAAATTCATTTTACTTATAAAGATCATATAGTTGCATGAGAAGCTTCCATAAGCTTATAATATTAATTTCAGTTTTTTCTTACTGCACTATATGTACTTAATTTCTCAGTAACTGAAACATGATTGAGATGATGTTGACTGTATGAGCCGAAATTGATTTTCCAACTCGAAATACATTTTTAGTTTACTCCTTTAATAGCAGTTGAGTCTCTCAACTTTGAGATTGAGCTGGTTCGAATTCAAAGATGGTGTCCAGGTAAACTTGTCCAAATTAACTGTATACTAGTGAACTTTTCTTTTCAATTTTGATATAATTTTGAATTTCATACTTGCTTTCTTATAGGAAAAAAAATGTTAGTATTTTTATTTAATCAGTCATATGTTATTTTTCTTTTTTTTTGGGTACAAAGTCATATATATATAATCCTTGTAGAATTGTTAGAATCACAGTTTCTTTTAAGAGATTAGTTCTTGTTAGTCATTACCATTCACCCATGCATATAAATGCGAATTTTTAATGATTTTTTTTTTTCTGCAGATTCTTGAAAACCATGAATTATTTCTAATTTAGTATCTTTTATGGATGTATTTATTTGAGTATATTTACATATATAAATACTATTGAGACTCTTTACAAGAGTTTATGAAAAAAGTTATTGTATATTCATAAGTTGTTTTTCATGTTATTTTTGTAAGTTTTTCATGATAATATATGAAAACAACATATAAATTATATAA
>JBBPBT010000036.1:4072664-4094682 GCA_037974875.1 Cicer bijugum
TTTATTTTTTATTGTTAAACAAAAATATCACACATGTATAGCTATAAATATTAATCACAGTAATTAATTTTAAAAAGTTGATATATCTCATCATACATTTTTCCATGCCCACTTGTTAGATATAATCTTAATTAATAGAACAAACATAAAACATTAAAACCAATAAATTCATTATTTGTTGTAACGA
This sequence comes from Cicer bijugum, assembly GCA_037974875.1. Lineage (NCBI taxonomy): Eukaryota > Viridiplantae > Streptophyta > Magnoliopsida > Fabales > Fabaceae > Cicer > Cicer bijugum. Next base: position 4,072,852 of record JBBPBT010000036.1, read on the forward strand.
ATATTTTTCCAAATATATATCCTAATGAGAAGATGTGAAACATCAAATGCATTAACTAATATTAGGACAAACACTTTAAATGAGGATAAAAAAAACACCAAAGTGTATTTATATTAATGTTAATGTCTTAAAATTTGAAAAGTCAAATTCAATACATTCAATTATAATGGTTATTTCAACAAATTAAATTTCTAACTACTTTTCTTAATATATATATATATATATATATATATATATATATATGAAAAAATAATATACGTTTGTAAAAAGGAATACATGAATAGAGGAAGGAAATAGATTGTCTAACTTCGGCGTGAGAACTATACGCTGACTTTCGCTGATTCTTCTTCATCAGATTCATGGAACAGTTGAAAATGTGCCATGTGGTCACTAACGTTGTCCCTCGCCACAGTGCGGGGCTTGCAGGGCACCCAAATATGAGTTGAGTATATTCTGAGGAAGAAGAACACCCAAATAACATATTTTAATGATGGTAATGTTTGCTATCACCAAGTTGTTGGAGCATATCCCATCAATCTCAAAAATCCACTCATTCGTCATGTCTTGGCATTAATGAAATGCATAATTGGAGTGAAACCAAGAGAGAAAATTGAGCTTTGTTAAAATCGAAGCAAGTTGTGCGAATCTGCTTAAACTATTATTTGTTATGTGTATGCTTCAAATATCCAATATAGTGAGTGAGACGGTCTATTCAACAAAAATGACGGCAAATCCACAACACTGAGAAAGCCGGACAAAAAGTACAGCATGCATGAATTTCATGTGGTGGTAACCCATTATTTTAGAACCCCTATTTTTATCATATATGTATATATATAAATATATAAATTATGTTAATATGAAATTTCATAAATTTTTTTTGGAAGTAATACTAAAACATGCTCATATTAATTAATTATGATCAAATTATATATATATATATATATATAAATGAAAATGGTGTAATTTAAATTTTTAATTTCATTGTAATATTTTATGTGATTTTTTTATATTTATTTCATCCCATCAGTGTCACAAAAATTTTTAAAATTTACATGAGAATTATAAATATACATGTTTAATTAATTGAATAAGTTTTTGAATAAGCTATATATGTGAGTCTAGGTTTCTTGTTTGAATAAGAGAAAAACACCACCAATCCATAAACTATTTTTTGAAAAAAATTTACTAGCAAATTATTTAAGCTAAAATTTACATAATAAATTATCAAACTTTGTTCATTTATCATATATTCTTCTTTTCACCGCAAACTTTTGTCTCAATTTCTTATTTTTATTTTTATTTTTCTTCATCATCCAAACTTCTAAAAAAGAGTAGAGTCAACATATCTAATCTTGAGTATAATGATTTTGTTTGACATTGTAATTGTCATATTTTCTTTGATTTGAGCTAATATACTTAATTTTGAGTATTTCTCTCGATTTCAATTTTTATAGATTCTAAAATATTCAGTGTACATAATATTATACATAAAATCTATGATACAAAAATTTCAAATCAAACATAAATATTAAACAAAATATTTCAAAATTAAACAAAAAAGAAGTTGAAGATAAGGGCACTTATCCTCCAACAACAACAATTAAGTTTAATGTTGTTTGTTAAGTTGATTGAATATAAATGCAATATTAGTTGAATCAAATATGCAATGCAAATCTAAAAAGAAGACGTAATTATCATTTTATTTTTTTGAAATTGATGTAATTGAAGTTTGAGATGATGGGGGTGGACTTGTGGAAATAAAATAGAATGTTAGGAGTTTAAGGAAGGTAAATAAATAGAAACTAGTAAATGCATAAGATGTTTGAAATTAAGTGTAATTAATATTATGTTTGGAATTGGAAGAGACATGTAATTACTTGAAAAATAGATTAAACGATAAAAATGAAATAACAAAATAATTATCATAAAATTGATTTGGAGAAGCATATTAGAGAGGAAAAAAAATGATTGTTTCTAAATTAACAATTCATCATATAGTAAAAGGTGGCACAATTGTGATTATGTGGAATGCTGATGTGTCCTCACTAAAATTCGGGAGGTTGTTTTAACATATTATAATAAAAATAGATATTCAATTGCATTTTAAAAAGAAATGGAATGTATTTTGGTGTAACTCTAATTTGAATTCCGTCAATGTCGAAGGAAGACAAATATATCCTTTTAAATGTTAAGTGAACTCTAAAATCTAATATAGTTTGGACCAAAACATCATCTCTTCAACTTAAATTTCTTTTTCATAAAAAAATATATATTTTGGTTCCTAAAAAGTAAAAGCCTATCATTTTAGTCTTTAGCAAAATATAGATCTGAACAATGTAATTCATATCTTGTTCTCCTTTGAAAGATAGTTTTGTTGTAAGAATCAACTTGTTCATTTTTATTTATTGTTAATGATTTAATTATCATTTTTTTAATTATTATCAGTGAGCTACTTATCAATTTTTAATTATTGTAAGAGATATAATTATCTTTTATAATAATTGATTCAAATCTAATTCATTGAAGGGTTAAATTGTCTCGATTTATTTTTCTTAAAGATTAAAAGTAACTTTTATTTTTATCAAGAACAAAATTGAGACTTGTAATTTTTCTCATAGACTAAAATAGATCTTCATTTAAAAATTTATTAATAAATTTAAAAAATAACTTTGCAAACATTTTTCTTTTGCAGAATAATTTAACTTAAAATTTAACTTATTTTTCTACTTTTTATTATTTGATAAAATTTGATTAATATTATAGCAAATTATGACATTTTTGTATATTTTTTATTTGAGATAAAATCAACTCTATTTCTTTCTCTTCCACTTATTTGAAGAGTTAGATACACAAAAATATTTAATAGATCTTTTCACTAAGTGAGTCCTATTTATATTAAACTTTCGAAACTTTTTAACATAAAGAATCCGTCTTTGCACCATTTTTTTTATCTCTGTCCAGTCTCCTATTTTATTTCACGGATGTAGGACATGCGACAATAAGAATTTGAACGGCTTTGATTCAAAATGTAAAAGTAATTTATATGGATATAAAGTATTGTCTATACTATAAGAAGAATGGAGAAAAAATATGAACGGTTGTTTCAAATATACTATAAATAGAGGGAGAAAAAATAACAGAATCTTCTCTCTTTTTCCTTTAATAATCTTACTATGGTTACATATATCACGAAATTTGCGAAGCGCCTTTTAAAGAAAAACTGCTTTATTTATAACCAATCACCTTTGTAACCCATTACATTGTGTCGTAATGAATTATTCGTCGGAATTTTTAGTGATATTCAGCGTTACGCTATTCTTGTTTGTGGAAATTGTTTGATGTTTTTTTTTAAAGATTTATTTGGATATTAGCTGCACTTGATATGGCGATGACTATTGCTTATTTTATTTAAATAATTGATATAAGAAAAATTGATAAAAATGAATTAAATAATATTGATAATTGAGATAATAAATTATATCAAGGATTCCATAAATTTATATAATCAATTGGATAACAAAAACTAACTAGTGTAAAATAATTAATTGATCAATTTAACTAATCAATTTAATGAATTAGATGTTATTGTAACCTATTGATCAAATTGGTCATGATTTCCAACATCGTATCTCATTAAAGTGTGGCCACTAGTTCCGAGCTGAGAGAACAAGCATACAAAGAGGGGAAAAAAAAAGACAATTTAAAACTTCGAGTTTATAAATATTTGACGTTTGTGTCCAAATTTGTGTGTGAAAAACATTTATCTATATCTTAATACGTAGCAAAGGCCTTCAACAAATGCATATATTTATATAAATAAATACCAAAATTCCAAAACTGGACAATGAATAAATTACATTTAATAAGGAAAGCAAGCAGTTTTGCATCTTTCCTAGTGTTTGCTATATCAAATTGGAATCCTACTAGGTTACCTGCAAAATTTGTATACATTTTGTATTTGCAAAAAGTGGCATTGGCCTTGAGCTTCACCCTGAAAATTGGTCTTACCCTGGTGGCAGCCATAAATACTTGAGACAAAAATATTAAATAGCTGACCCTGACAGGAAACCCTACCAAAATATTGGCGACCTGCATAAAAAGTATTCGTTAGCATTTAAACAATATTTGCCTAGCCATCCTTCTCCATGGGGGTTAATGTAACTTAGAGATGTACATTTACATATTGGGAACAGCAACTCATGTGATCAACAAATCGTGAATGTTGAATTAAAGTGATATCCACTCACATGAATCTTCTTGGCCATTAAAGTAAACTTCCAACACAGCCTAGATGCAGAAGGTGGCTTCAAGTCTTAGGATTTTTTCAGGTCCATCCACAAACCATATCAAACAAGAATGGAAGCTATGAGACAACAGGTAACTGCCTCTGCTGTTTTGGCATCATAACAACCAATTGCAGCACACCTTGCTGACATAACTTCGCTGGATCTTTGAATATAGCAATCCGCGGCTTATCATTTTCCGTTATTGCAACAAATGCAATGCTAAATGATTTGCCTTTATCAATTGCAAACTGCCATTCTCTCAAGGTTATGTGGAACCAGTCTTTTCTTGGAGATCTGGTTGCTTTAACTTCTATAAACTCTTTATTGGTATCCTCTCCAATGACCAAATCATATGGAAGTCCTGTTTCATTAACTTCATTAACCCACCTAACGGCAGTGCTTCCAACTTTACGAGCAAAGTGTTTGTATGCAAGAGACTCGCCTAATCTGCCAGTTACATTTGCTTGTGCTGTGTCAATTGTACCAATTTGAAGTCGATCTCTCGTGCTAAAAGCTGGCGAACTGAAGTGAGCTTCAGCTAGAGATTCATCCATATCCTCACCCAAACTAACAGTATCAAATTCGTTATGGTGAAAATCAATCTGCTCAAAATCACGGTAGGATTGATTTTTCATGTTTTCTTTTTCATGCAACACTAATGACACTGAACTTGATGCTGGTGGATCCTCGATGATATCCCATTCAACAGAAACCAATCCTTGTTCAGAACCAACTGGTGGAGCACTAATGCCTTCAGAATTATCATCATACTTCACTTCAGAAATGCTACTAATCTGGGCAGGTTTGGTCTTGAAACCATTGGCACGGGCATAATTGAAATCCGGTGCAGTTTTCCAATCAGCAGGTGGCCAGTTTGAGCATATTCCAGTTTTCCTTCCTGGAAATATCTGTTCATTCGTCGATTGAACATAATCTGAAGGTTGAGATATTTCAGCCTCTAGAAGCGAAGACACGGTAGATAATGCCCAAACAGGTTCTTCATCTGGAAGGTTTGGCACCTTTCGGTTATTCAATATTTTCTCAACATCAGATTCTGGAATGTATATTATCATATGAAGGAAATCAGCCAAGCGAATTGAACAATCCCCATCAATCCCATCAAGTAATAAATTAGAAAGCTCCATAAACAAGAAATGGTGATCTGCTTCTTGAACGGTGTACAAAATGTTTTCCTGCAAAAAACACATACATACAGACACACACGTGATATAGATATAGGTTCTGAAGAGAAAAACTTATGCAAGGAAAAGTTATGATTTGAAATAGGTAAGCTAAAGGGTATAACAAATTCGCTTTTCAGGCACAGTAATTGCTCGATACATGCAAAGAATGAAATAATTAATTCTATAAATATTTTAATGATGCAGTACTGAAATCTTCAAAATCTCTTGATTTATTAATGATGAATTGAAAATCAAATTGTGTATAGGAAGTGTTAAAATTCAGTGTATGTGAACAAAAATGATATTTCAAACTAAAAGTAGCCAGTCGCTTGAAATACTATATTTGAATTAAGGGTACACTTTTCCTGAAGTTTGTTTTCAGTTTCATCATGGATATTCATTTAATTAATGAATGCAGCTTTTCGACAAAAATTTTGCGAATACCATTATACCTGTACAAGACAACTACATTCGACCCGTTTCTTTGATACACTGTCACAGTCCTTTATAACATTCCTGTAGAACAGCTTCTCAACCACAATGACTTTAAGATTATTTAACATACTGAAGCCAGACTGCTTGAGTTCAATGTATTTATCATAATGATTTTTGTGAATGTAGCGCTGAGCATATGGAAGAATCCTATTGATCAATGATTCTTTCAAGCTACAATCAGATAGACCATAATATATTGCCTCACGAGTTACCACCTGCATGTTGTCATAAAGCAATAATGTAAACATCCACAAATTATGTGAATATCAAATTTCTCATATGGAAGAATCCTTTATAGTTCCACTCTTAGACAAATAGGATAAGTTAAAAAGTATAATTTATTTGATAAAAGAAATTTATAATTTATTGTTTTGCACCACTCCAACTCTGCCTATACATTTCTGTTTTTAACTAAAAATCTGAAATGTTTTAGGAATGGGTGTTGCAGTAAAAAAACACAACAATACAATTGCTTCAGATTATTTTACAACAAGAAAAATACAAAAATACAATCATCTGTCACTTTATCAATTAGTTTGCATAATATTTTAAAAAATAACATATATCGAACGTTTTTTAGTTGTAATGAGTATCTTGTACTCAAAACAATCTCCTGTGATAGATTAGAGAGAAAGTAACAAGTGCTCTTTATAATTGTAACCAAGTGCAGATAGCTTCCACTATACAAAACATCTCTAAAAACATAAATCACTTTTTTAATCTTAAACAACAGAGGCCCTTAATTATGTCAAAATTTTCACTTTAGTTTTGTAGGAATTTATTAAGGGCTCTAATCAGTTTGGAAAGGTTTGAGAGGAAGAAGGGGAGAGGGGGGGAGATGAATAGGAGACTGCTAGAAAATTTACCTAGTTTGGTCACCAAGTACTTTTCAGTATTTGTCTAATATGTTGATCAAAAACAAAAAGTTGACCCCAAAGATTTCAGATTATGCATAGAAGTGAATTTCGGATAATGCAACACACATATCATCGATGTGGACTAATATTTTCCCATGTTTGGTAACTAATATAATGAAATCATGTATTTTGCCCGACTTGCTACTTGGCCAAGAAAGCAAGTATTTTCATTTCATAATCAATTGTAAGTGGTTGTAATTAACATCCAATGTCAATGTCAGGCATTGTTGGAGAACATAGTCATACATCCACATCACTCCAAGTTGATTCCCATTTTTAAGAACAAAATATGGAATGAAATAGAAATTAATGAGATGTTCATGACTACAATGAATAAATGACTTAGAAAAAGAAGTGCACAAGAGAGATTGGTCATACCTCTGAGATAGCTCGAATACCTAAATTTTTCATGAGGAAGGAGAACTTCTTTAACACTAAATTTTTATTATCCTCAGTTACTTCACCAAAATAAAGAAAGTCAAGGTTATCTGAATGCTTAAATTCTTCTTTCAACTTCTTATCATCACACCAGCAGACAAGACCGAAGGAAGGATGCAATGAAACCCACTTATCTTGCACAGTGGGAAGCACTGGAAATTCTAATTTTGAAAGACATTCTTTCAGATATACGACATCCTCAACACTCAACAAACCAGAATTTAGTCCATTTGCCCACTTAAGGAAAATTTGAAAAATCTGGAAAGAGAAAAGAGCAAGGTAAGAATGTTTCAGGGAAAAAAAATCAAGACATAATTTATTGCTCATGAACTTACTTTATCTGCTGCTTGTGAAGGCAAAGTGACTGTTGATAACTGCAGCAAAATTTGAATATAGCTGTGTAGAGGAGGTGCCTCTTGGACCCCGCACTCATCAACAAAGAAACTACGAAGGGTGGGATAAATATTGCACAGTGACCTGTTAACTGGGGATTGAGATGAGCTGCATTGAGGGTGTAATTCCTCCATCTTCTGAACAGAGCCAGTTGAATCATGCCAATAGACTTCATTGGGATGCACCAACGTCCCGCAAACATCATCGTTGTCGCTTTGGACAGATGAGTAAGGGATAAATATAAAAGGTCCAGACATAAAATCTTCCATGGTATTCTGCTTTGAAGCTGCCATTTCTTTCCAAATGAAACTGTAAAATTCGGACATTTGTTTTATGCTGGCAAAATGAAAACTTAGAGTCAGTGAATTTGTGTAATTTTAAAAGGAGAAAGAAAAAAATAAGTACAGATAATAAATGTGTAGCCAATTCAAACACAGCTACAAATGTGTGCACTTTTTTAGAAACTCCTCTTTTTGTTCTCTACAGGCATGGATAGGATACACCACAAAATTAAAATGCTAGCATCTATGTTAACTATGGTAGTATTCCCATACATTGCACCAAATTTTAAAATAATTGTAAAAATTACAATTAGGTGTGTCCATGAACTGTCTCATACAAATATGTATTTGAAATGAACACATGACACGACTAATATTTCAAAGTGTCCATGCTTCCTAGACTGACTCCCATTTGTCTTGAATAAATAAAAAAATTCGGACATTAAAATAGGGATACGAGTATATGCTTCCTAGACTGACACCCATTAGCATAACATAGGGAAACAATGTGTAACGTAAGAGGGAAATTATAAACATCATAAAAAATGGAATGAGAAAAACCTCACGTTTTTATTTTTTGTACTAAATGGCATACACATTTTATTTTTTCTAGCATTCAATCTCTTTTTGGGTGAAATTCAGCCCCACTATTTTGGAAATGGACCCCACATAAAGTGTGGGACCCAGATGAATTTCACCCAATTAGAGTGAGTGTTAGGAGAAAGAGACTGGTAGAGTAAGTGTTGTTAGCACTATTCATAAACAACCAAAATCATGAGTTCAAAAGTACTTGGGACGGTCTATATTATCATCCCTTTCTCTCTAAACTAGGAACTGTATGAGGACTCAACCCTCAGAAGTTTGGATTGATCAATGTCACCAACAAAACTGATAATTTTATGAGTTTTCAGCTCACATAACAAAACTTGAGACTTTTTACTAGTCGGGTTTATCAAATGGAAAGCCAATAGACAAATGCTACAGTTGTAGCCCAAACTTTGTTCTTGAGGAGGCAGTAAAGATTCTCCTAAGTGTTAGAGTAAAACCATTCATGATATAAACCTAAATCTAGCAGCTTAAGCTTTTAGGATATCAGAGCACCAATGAAGTGATTAGGAGTTCAATCCTTAACACCTCATTCTTCTAACATAAAAGTGGATATCTGCACAATTTTAAAACCACTACTAGCTTTGACCTAACATCTTAAGCTTTAATCACTGACAAACTTTAGAAAAAAGTAACAAGAAACATTGGCTAACTAAAACAATGAAAAAGAACACTTCAAAGTGGTCACCGTGCCTGGGTTATACATATAGCGAAGATAAATAATCCTTGGACACCATCTACCACTCCTCACAGCATTACTCCTACAAATTTTTATACCAATGCAGATGAAAGCCAAAAAAACTACACAAGCTATAGTTTATTAACTTGATTTTTGAAAACATTGATTCTCTGTTATAATTTGGTGTTGTATTAATCTTATATGGTGTACCCACCATTTAGTCATTTTAAAATTAGTCAAATCATATCAGATTTCCACGTCAAATTGGTGCTGTCTATCTAGATGAAAAAAGTGGTTACTCAAAGCCTAAAAAGTACATACCTGGCCTTGAATGAAGTTTTTGATGATGATTTTCTCCAGGCTTTAAGAATATCCAAAATGTCACCAAGAGTAACTCTAGTCTTCAACCCAATATCGTTTACCAATCTTCCGCTTTTCACCTGAGCAAAAATAATAATAATATCAAGACCCACTGCCAAGATTCACTTTTTTAAAAACAAGAATGTTGTACGATTCAAAATACAAATACACGCACAAACTAATGTAAGACAACAAGAACCACATGGAAACACCAAAAACTATTAAAATTTCTATAATAACCAAAATATCAATCAAAATCAATATTAAGCTGAAATCAAGACAAATAATGTACCGTATATTGCCAACCCTAAATATAGCAGGATAAGCAACCCAAGCATTCGACAAACAAAATCAGAATTAAAAATAGGAAATAAAGTCCTAATCATCTACAGATAACAGCCCCAAGACTTCAAAGCAAGCAAACCATATTGATATTTAATATCTAAATCCCTAAGTACACTCTAATTCCCAATTTGCAATCACACCATAAACTAAAAAAAAAAAAAAAAAGAAGCAAACATTAAAACTACTCGCTTACAGTGTATCGCACAATGTACAAAAAAACTAACCTTTGGAACAGCATATGGTGCAAAAGTTCCAAGGATCGTCCTAACTGCTTCACAATCATAAAATAAATCTTTAGGATAGTGTAGCTCATTATCCATGGTTGATACGACCCATTGGATATCACATAAGTTAGATATAAATGTAGACTTAAAGGGATGGCCATCTCCAACAGATTTAGAGTAGAAGGAACCTTGAGCTTTATCACTATAGCAAGCATCCCATAATGTATCAAGAACGTCCAAGAGGTACTTACAATTTTCTTGATCGCCACTTTTGGACAATAATGATACTAATTGCACTATTTCTGGGGATTCCCAATCTTTAGCTATTGATTCAGCAGAAATTAGACCCCTATCCCACATCACCTGCTTAAAAGCAGAATCATGTATTTCAGCAACACTCTTATCCACCTGGACTATTTGAGCGAAATCAGTGATCCCAATTTGCTCAAAAAATTCCCTCCACATGATTAGGGAAGATGAAACTGAATCATTTACTGGGTGTTTTAAATAGCTTATGTCAACCTCATGCCACCTCATATTCACAGCATCTGCTAACTTTTTTGGAGTGACAGGATTCGCAAATCCAGTACAGAAATGTATTGGCACCTCAGCAGGACATTTAAAACCACAATCTGTCAATAATAAAGCTTTACATCGCAACTCTGAGATTATATGCTCCTTTTCAATTGCACAATCAGAACAGGTAGATTTCAGGTGCAGCATTACAAAACATATATATTCTATCATCAACATTTTGTTCTTGCTTGCCATTGTTTCATCAGATAGCACAGGTAAAATATGCAACTTCACAACATCATGTGCAGACAACTGTTGAACACCAATAGTCTGAAGCAACCGAGTAACATTGTCCAAAGAAGTCAAGTTTGAAGTGCCAGAAGCCGCAGAAAGAAGTGAAGGACTTACAGTCCGTAGTTTAGCACATATATTAGGGAAAGCTTCAATCTTATACTCACCATCAAATCCTGTGTTTAAAGTATTGGACTGCAACCATATAGTTCCTTCATCTACTGAACTGTATGTACCATCTGAAAGTGGAATAAACGGTGTTTTTTTTAGTCTTTTTAGAATATCCTCTCTTATTTCAGAATTGATTGACATTGTGCCAGAAGAATCAAACATCAACGCATAGAGTGTATTTAGACAAGAAGCTAACCAACTCATATTCATTGATATCATCCCATTTGTTGTGTAACACAAAGATGACATTAGCCGAACAAGAACTGTAGGACCAAACTCCTCAATCCCTAGTGCCCTTGCAAGGGTATCAGACAATACTACATTTTTATCCAAGTATCTGAGCCCTAGGTGTTCAAAAAGTACATTATCAGGAAGAAGACTGCGCACCTGCTCAGTCCAACCTCTCAATACCTTGCATGGAGGGGCCCATCCATTGTTGTCACCCTCCACGAGTAAGCAATTCATTATGCGTAATTTCGAAATAATCAAACGAGGGAGACTGGAGAAAAAACCATGCACTTCCCCAACTAAAGGAATGAAGCTCATGAAAGCAGACAATCCCTTTCCAGGCTCACTCCTAAAACAGGGAAGCTCACAAAACTCTCTCACTGCTCTGACAAACAAATTAGGATATTCTGACAACAACCATTGGTTCCATGGACTATCCCCGTCAACTTCCTCTCTAGATGAGGGAAGAACAAAATCACCTTGAAGAATAAATTTCAGGCCATATGTTCTTAAAGGAAGGAAAGCAAAAACTGGCTGCTGATCTAAACATGGACTGTAACCATTGTCGGATGCCTGCAGTGTAAATGCCATAGATATTTCAGTTGTTTGTACATCAGAGCGAATGGAATTTGTCTGCAACTTCTGAGATACTACAAACCATGTCATTTTCTCTTTCCCATGAGAAACCTTGATTATTCCATTGCCCAAAATTTCTTTTTTCATAACAATAAGTGTATCATTGAGCAAGTTTCTTAACTTGATACACTTAAGGCGGTGAAGGAATAGTAACAATGAAGGATGAAGATCTGAAAACATAGTCATAATACTATTCACAACAGTTCCTTCTGACAGATGAGATTTGAATGGAAGCAGAATGCATGTATTCCAGGGATTATCACCATATGAATCAGTACCAGTTAATGCCATCCTCCCGAACAGCCCAATATCACATGGAGGAACTAATGTGGGCAAAACAAAACCAATTTGGCCTTCACTAATATCAAATTTAACATGAAAGCCGTTGGAATGAATCTCTGGAGCATCTGTGACCTGCAGTGAAACAAACCAAAGCAAATAAAACTCATTATGTGAAAAAATATATCAATAGAGGTAAATATTTGTCATGACAATTCTACATAGACATTGCATAATCGCAAAATCATTTGATAAAAACATTGCATTAATGAGGTATAAAAGCAGACAAACAGAATTGTTGTGTTTGATTAAAATACTAAACACTAACTATTATTTAAACAAAAACTGAACTAAACTCCTAATCTTAATCAACTAAGGAAACAAATCATCGTGATTACTAGAGTCCTAATTTTAATTATATTACAGTAAATCATGAAATATAGAAAAAATATGAAATCCATTCCTAAGAGATAATCTAAGATATTTCGAATTGCTCTAAAAGATACAGCCCAAATATAATGATATATTTTTTATATATTCAAACAACACAGAAGTAAAAGCAATGGATCGCATACAGCTTGCAGAATCATATATATAAGGAAGGATACAAATAAAAACAGAGTACCGTCAAATACTACAGATAAACAGATGAGTAATACAGCATAGGAAAAAGTATAAGGGTGAAAAGAAAATCAGAAAGAAAAAAAATAAAAAAATACAAAGAATAGTGTAGGAAATAAAAGCAGATATTTTCAGAACTACTGGATCAAACATGGATGCGTGATCCTGCACTATCCTGATGTTTTTGGTTTTTCAGCATTCAAATTTGAAACAAAATGGTATTATAAAGAGAAAATCAAATTAGAAGTTTCCTCAACATACTCGGAACACAGACTTGAAGCCAATGCCTTTCTTCCCAATGTATCCAGTACTGGACCCTTTCTTTGTTGAATTTCCAACATCGCAAAGTGCTCTCATATTTTTAGCAGAGAATCCTTGCTCATTATTCAATACAACAATACCAGAATCTCTAAGAATAAAAGCAAGAGTCGGCTCCACATTCTCTTGATAATTATTATCATCTGCATTTTGAACCTAAATAAAAAAAGGAAAACTATTAGATACATATGCAGAACAATAAATCTCAATATTGATCCTCCTTACCAAGAACCAACAACATGCAGAATTTCCAATATTCAGAATGCATCTTAAATTTGAAAGATTTATTAAAATCATACCTACCTGAACAGTTCAAAATAATACAAAGGATTTATACAGAACTCCTATAAGATTTCCGCATTCGGTTTATCACTTTCTGGCCCAAAATGAACAATATTCTAAAAATGGTGATATGACAAACATCTTCAGCACATCACCACTTCCTTACATTATAATTGCCCCTTACCACCAAAATACACCTTCTTAGGCAATGTTATTATGGATCAGATAATTGAAGTTTCAAGATTAACACCTTACATTTTCAATACATGTTTTTAACAAACAATAAAAAAAAACCATGACAGATTCAAAAACATTCTAACACAAGAAGAAAAAAAGTTAAAAGAATATCCTCACCAATTCAAGAATAAAATGTGAATCTTGAGAATATAGCTCCTGTGAAAGACAATGCAGTGCTCTCCCTAACCTAGCATGTTGCTTCTTCAACATGCAACTCTCAATATCAGAAAGACTAGGATCTAGCCCAAATTCATCTTGCCTAATAGATTGAATGACCAGAGAAGAATCAATATCTTTGGCATTTTGAAATGAATCTTTTAGGTGACCAATCATAGACTCGTCGATAGATTTTTCTCTATCAATTGTTTGACTAATTTCAGTACACCTTTCATTGAGCCCACATGGCACACGTGATGCAACCGTATTCACTTCAGGCACAAGAGACTTATCAAAGATATCTTGATCATGCTTCAGTCCTGCACTTATTTCAGTTTTGCCATCTTTTAAGCATGAAACATGAGCACAAAACTGGTCAGGAGTGTTGTTTGAAATAAATGCATGGTAATCATTAATCCACTCGGTAATACCCAGAGACAATCCTACCTCATGAAGCATGAGATGCTGCTCCATGTTGCTGCATTCACATAAAATAGCTGCAGCAGCATCCTTGAAAACAGATTGCATCCCAGAGAGCAACACTTTAGAAGCAAAATTACGAAATTCAGCAGGTAGATAACCAAGACAATCAAGGACAAACCTTGACAGAATTGACACTGCCTTATTCACTTTATGTAAGTGGTTGCCAAATGCACTTTTCATTTTAGTAGTTGAAACTTCAGTTAAAATTTTTGTTTTACATAAAGCTTCTTCAGAATGGAGAACATTTTTATCATCACTTACTACACTATCTTCCACAAAGTTTTTAAACATGTCTTTAAATGAATCACAGGCATGAAGCTTTAGAAGTGACAATGGAACATCTTTTTCTCCGCCAAAAAGTGAGATCAAAGATAACAGATTAACTGCAGTTCGGAAAGAGGATCCTTCCTTTGTAGCCTCAAGGAAAGAGTCTGAGGTCGCAGAACGATCTATTCGTATCACCTTTCCATCTTTGGTAACCAAACACAATAATTCTTTGGTATTTACGTCATTCAACAACCATGATATAAGCGAACCAAGGGTGGGTGCAAACATAAGATCCCAATGAGACCACTTGCTCAAGTCAGACAACATTGGGGACTTAAGTAATACTTCAATTGCCTTTTTTGATGTGATAGTTTCAGAGCTTTTTGACGTATGGCCCATTTCATACCTATCAGTGGTGTTTCCAAACGAATTGTTATCTCCATCAGTTAAAGAGTCTATCATGGTTGCAGAAAATACAACGCATTTTGAATTAACCCTAGATTTATGCTCTCGAACAGTATCCAGCAGATCCTCAACAGACCCACTATCCACAATTTCAAAACCAATTGAAGGAAACTGTCTCATAAGCAGCATGGAAATCATCTGATTGGTTACTGTTTTATTCTTCCACAAACTATCAAGAGACTGAGATACTAGAGCAGCCAACTCATTTGAGGATATGCAGGCCTTGAAAGAGGAATTTTTGCACATGCCACCATCCAATACTTTGAGCAGCTCAGGAGGCAACAGGTGAACATAATTCTCAAGGAATGATAAGAAATCCCCAAGACCAAGAGAACTGAAGTTCTTCACACCAAACTGCTCAGTCAACCAAATTTCACAGTTGCAAAACTTCCTCAAAAACATAATTTTAGATTGCTCCTGTGAGTCACTATTTCTATATACTTCATTGTCAAGGTCAAAATACATTCCAATTTTTCTGATGGCATCTTCAGCAGAAATACCTGTTTTAAATTCCACAATGTCAGAAAAGATTGCATAGGATAAGGAAATTTTAGATGAAAAGTAACACAAATAATGCTTGTACACTGGGTAATTTAAAACAGAAGAAAATAAATATCTAGAGACAGTACACATCACTAATATAAAAATATAGGCAGTAGGCCCATAAAACTCTTATATTATGTTACGATGCAATTCATTTTCATAGCGAGCCTAGTGAAAATCCTTTCAAAAGCAATGTAGTACATAATCATGTTTGCCAATGCTTCAAAGGCAATTAGACTCACTTTTTGTATTCTCTGTGCCATCTTTTGTTACCAGAGGTACATTTTCCAAGTTGGGTTCAACATCTAAGGTCTCATATTCAGAACTCTTGGTTGGTGAGTTAGTTAATTCATTATGGTTGAAAGTTTGGAAGGTATCGTAGATGCTATTCCACATTCCAGATTTGATAGCTGACACCTACAACATTTTTAGAATGAAAAATTTTCAATAGATGATATCATACAACTTTAAAAAAGCCTATAGTAAATACATCAAATCAATACAGAAACTATATAACCAAGAAGAAAAGCTCACAAATATAAAGAAAAGTGAAGATAAAATATATTTATACAGAAAAAGGGGATATGAATAATAATGTATCCTCCCTGACCATAAGAAAGAACACATCAATAATCAATATTCAAGAGCTTTTCAATCATCAATTCTGACAGCCTGAAAAATCCTGAAAATATTGAGTCCTTTTGCACTAAATGAGGTCCGCTACATGAATCAATCAACACCATAAAAACTTGACATTTGGTCTAAAGATACCATTTACCGCTAAATCTCTCTAATTGGTTTGTCCGGTAATTTTCATTGATCTCCCGACTGCCTCTAACTATCGGGTTATCATCCATCTGGCAAACCCTCCTTACTATTACTTCTCCATATTAGAGAGAGAGAGAGAGAGCATCAAAGAAGAAGGGATATAAACTGAATCTGTACTGTCCATATTGAATGGTAAATTGTGTTACGTTGAGTATACTATTACATAAGCTTATCATTCACTCACAAAGACTATCCTACACCAACTCTGGTTGGTTATAATTGCTATGTAGTCAGTAGCAGATAGCGTAGCGTAGCGGCCAACCCCCAAAACGCTATAGCGGTGTAGCAGGTAGCAGTATGACCGCTATGTCGAAGTCTAGGCAAACATTACAAGCAATTTATACCATACACATATAGAGCCTAAAAAATAGAAAAATGGTAACACTTAATACATATTCATTAGTCATAACTTTAAAGTACATTGCTACTAATATTTCAAATATAATATAAAGCAAAATAGAGGACTGTAAATGCAGAAACAAGAAACAGAGCAGAATAATGGGGTACTATGAGAAAGCTTTGAAGAAAGCTATGTTGGTACGGACAAGAACAGAGCAGGGGTGAGAAGACAGGGACAAGTTGAAATCTCTGCTTTGAAAAGAAAGCTATGTTGGTAGGAGAAGAAGGGTGATGAGAAGCTTCAGAACATAGCTTTCAAATAGAAGTAAGGTCCCGTACAATTACTGAATGTCTATACCCTTTCTTATTTTATTTTTATACTTAAAAATAACCTAGAAAGAAAAAGACTAAAAAGAAATTAAAAAACCCTAAAACATTTTAAAAAGTGAGGGTATTTCTGACTTTCTATCCTTAAATTACTGTAGCATTTCTTCCCTGCGTGTATTCGTCTTCTCCCACCCGTGATTGCACCGCAAAGAACACCGTTGCGGCCACAACCCTAATCCGCGCTGCAACACCGTTCTGCGTAGCGCAGGACCACCGCAATGCAACGCTGCGATTGCGGCCGCGGCGGCTGCAACTGACTACATAGTATAGTTGTCATAACAAACATTTCACAGAGTGACACATCAGCTACTTATATTCACACACTCCAAGTCTTTCTGTACAGATGTCCAAACCACCAAAAGCAAGACACCACTTTTCTACAATTGGAGTTATCCCAATTTTCACTACTTGTACCTGTCTTTTCTTGTGTATCCACTTATCGAACGCAAAATTCACATCTCTGTGGCAATTAAGTTCTCTATCTTTTTCCCTTTTTACCAACCAACATTCAGTTCCATACGACATTGTAGATACTAGGTCTTATAGACATGTGGTAAAATTTTCCTTTAAGATTGAGTGGTACTTTTCTATCCCATATTCCTCTATTTTATTACTAGGATCCTAAGGTAAACATCACCTTCTATAAGCTTGATGCTCAAATTTGTAGCATTAGATCAAAATCTAACATCCCAACCATTCTCTTAATGTTCAAACATCTAACCTAAACCTAATTAGATTTTAACCTCCTAATGATGATCATAACAATTCTGTCCTCAATTATAAGTAACAACATAAGGCAACATTAAGGCATATGGCATGCCCTGATGGAAAAGGGAAACCTTCCCTCATGGAAACTGTGCGGAAATTATCTTATCATCAAATCAGAACTAACAAAAAGTAAATATTGACACTTTTGGGGGGAAAATAGCATTAGCATTCAGCTATAAAGAAATGAAGTAGCAAGAGTAGCATTAACATAGCATGAAATGAAACAGAATAATATAAACCCATTGTGTGTTGGGGCCTGGGGGAAACTTCAAGCCAAATGAGCATTTAGCAAACAAAAATAACCCAACTATTAACAACATCTACTTAACGTAAATGAAGAGGAGGTTATGTCTCAAATAAAGCTTTTAAGAACGTGTAAATTCAACTAATATACCATAACAAAGTAACATTAAATCAATAAGTGAGGGTGGGGGAGAATGAAGTCGACAGAAAGAAGCTTACAGCAGCATTTAGTAAACTAATTAAGAAGGGATGTGATACGAACGTTGTTCGGATTTTCCTCTTTTGCTTGGAATTTACTCCATAGAATTGAAGCATCCTTTCCAAAACCTACACACACATTGCAATATAGAAACTATGTTATCAATCAAAAGCAAGTATGCAAAAAGAGCTTCAAGACTACTCCAAAGATGAATAATAGTTCATAGCACGGTATCCTTCTTTCTAAAAAAAAATCATTAGAGAAGAGAGAATGGAGTACAGGATAATAGAATAAGCCAACCTAGGACAGAAAAAATGAGGATATGAAATGGCGATGAGCAAAAACACCATTTTAATGCCATAAAAAAGTTAAGGGCAAAGAGACACCTATGACGATATGTGATCTATTCAATCAAAAGCAGCAAAACATAGAAGCCTTTTTTAGTGAAAAATTTTACAAAGCTGAGAGGTCTTTAAATAGGATTCATATACTCAAGAGGAAGGTCATGAATTTTTTAGTAAACAAAAAAGGAGCATACAACAGTAACAGAAAACAAATTAACTGATTCACCGGCTGCATGCCGAAATTCAAGGCTGCTTATTGCTAAGAATCCTAGAGAAGGCCAAGTAGTTGTTTTTAACATGCTGACTCTTTTATCTAGTGAAAATTCATAACAGACTAACAAAATGAACCTATCTCCAGAGAGAAGCAGGGAAAGATTATTGCTATAAGTATATCAGTATCATCTCATTTTAGTGATTAGATACCTACCTCAGTCGCCTTGTGTTCCAAACATGCTTCCTTCCAGGTTGAGACAAACATCTGCAAAGAATCATTAGTGATCGAAAGATATTCATCTTTATTATTTGATGCCTTGGTTGTGTTACCACTCTTGAGTGGCGTTGTATCAACATCAAATTTGTTATTCTTATGCAACTTAGAAGGTGGAGATCTTGTAGAAGTTACATTTTCAGATTTTCTCTTTTTTCTAGGGGGCTCAGTAAACCCCTTCTTAAGGTTGCTATGAGAAAGGGAGTCTCCCTGCATATCACCCTTAAGGCGTGCCCTCTCTTCAGTTGCGGATGGGTAGGGACAGCGACTAACTCGTTCTGAACTTTTGCCAAATTGAGATGATGAGTTTGACCAGCTGCCCTTAATAATGTTATCATTCTGATCATTATCTGTAGAATAATCACTATCTTCACCTTCTGAGCTTGATGACATAAACCGTATATGCTTGCCGCTGAAAGACTTTTTTACAGAAGAAAACGACTCAACACGCTGAGTAATGGTGCTAAAACGCTCATCTAACTGCTTTTTCTGAGAGGAAGAAATTGGCCGCTTCCTAAACTTGTCACTTTTTGATCTAAATGTCCTCAAGCATTTCTCTAGTGTTGAATCCTCTGACTTTTTAGCTTCCCTTATGGCAGTTATGTGCATTCTGTGATCACAAAAATTAGTAATTAGGATAAATAAGATGGCCTATTCAAGTCCTAATGTTAATCTTGCACATAACAGTGTTTGAGTGACTGAATGTTTGACTGACTAGGAAAATAGATTGTTCTTGTAGTAGAATGTGTTAGTGTGGAGAGAAAATAAGGGGATATTTTATGGGTCAATTAAAGCTAAGGAAAGGGGGGTATAAAATGAATGATTCAATTGGTAGTAGGTTGTTCCCACCCAGGAGAAGACCGAGCAGAAATTACCAAGCAAGAGGCTACTCTGAACTGTCTCTCTCTCAATAGTTTTCAGACAAATAAAAAACACACGTGCCTCAAAATTGGAAGCTAAGAAATACAATAAATATAAATTCAATATCCAAGAAAAATGTTTTAACTCAAATTGGCCTTAAAAATGTAATAGCATATAATCTCCCTTCCTCACCTCCCCTGCTACCCAGAGAAAAACCTATCTCTTTGTGTGTGTGTGTGTGTTTAGTGTGACATAATAATCATATACACTCAACTATACTTGAACTGAGGAATCTATGTGCAGACACTGAACGATCTTTCGTGAAACAGCTAGACAAGAAAATCAAACAATCTTTCATGCAATCAGCTAGACAAGAAGAAAAAAAAATCGCAAATTATGCTTTTATCAGCATTGATACTATTAATAATAAATATTGATCCACCAAATCAAATATGATCTAAGATATAATTCATCAACAGCTGTAACTTCACTTATTGATTTAGCATTAAGTCAAATCTCTTGCTCCTAAACAGAGCTCATAAAATCATTATCACATAAACATCTTCATTCTATTAAGTTATCTGCATCTTTCTAATACTATAAACAATTACACACCCTTTCCAACAAAATATGCAAGAGGAACAAGACATAACATACCCCAAGCTCTGAATTCGAATCCCAAGCCATTCCCTGCAATTAACCGACCGCTTCTTGGCAATGAAATCAAGTAACTCCTCAACCCCGATGACTGCTTTAGCTTTTGAAGCATCTAAAAACTCGCTCAAAAACTGAATTATCTCCTCGCTGGTTATCTTAAATACTTTGGTCACATCGGGACGAACCAAAAAATAATGAATAACTAAAGGGTGGCGCAACAAAGGACCCAATCCAAGCTCTTCAAAGCTATCAACACCCTCGTTATTGCATATTGCCACTTCTAAATCATATAAAGAAGTGATCCTTCGAACCCCAACAAAGCAATGGACAAAAGCATTCACCTACAACATCAACCAAAACATAACATAACAATTAACTAACCATTTTTTTATTAAATTCATCATTGAATTAAACTAAAAACAAAAACAAACAAAAAACAATGTTTTGTTATGTTGTATACCTTCCCTTCAGTTATCATAAGACGGTGAAGTGTTGGAACCTGCTGCATTTTAATTCCTAAAGAGTTCCATGAATCAACTTGGAGCATTAAGAGAGCGTTCTGGGAAACTTTCCAGGCGGAGACGGAGTCTCCGGCGTCGAGAAGGTCACGGCAGACTTTGGAGGAAGCGTTGTCAGCCATATCAATGGCATGTTTGGGATTTTGCTGCCGAGGAGCGGAGCTGGACGAGTTTTGCGGCGGAGGAGTGGGGCCAGGCTGGTTTTGAGGCCGAGGAGCAGAGCCAGGCGGGTTTAGAGGCCGGTTGGCATAGGCGGGAGGGTTTTGTGGCGGAGGAAGGAAGGCGGAGGGGTTTTGCGGCGGAGGAGGGAAGGCGGGGGAGTTATGGAGGGGGAAAGGCCAGGCAGTGTTTGGGATATAGAAGTTGTGAGGAGGGAAAGATGCGCCTGCTTGGAAGAACATGTTAGGGTTTGGAACGGTTGCGGGAGGAGGAGGCTGCGCTGGCGGTCGGGGGCCGCCGGGGAAACGGTGAGGATACATCAGCGTAAGTATGAAAA
>JBBPBT010000036.1:4129162-4147114 GCA_037974875.1 Cicer bijugum
TATGATAACATTGCTTGCACAGAAATATGTTTGTTATTGGATAATTAATATTTAATTAATGTAAAAAAAGAATCTGAAAAGATTTATTTATAACATTGAATATTCAAAAAATTGATAATAAATTTTTAATGATTGTAAAATATTTTAATTAGAAATTTTGATTTTTCACTTACTATTAATAATTTTATAAATATAGTATATCTTTTATTTTTATTCTTTTAGAAAAAAATTCATTTTATCATATTTTAAGAATTAGTCAAAGTCTCTTTGGTTTGACTATCATCAATACAAGATTATAAAATACTTTTACCTAAATAAAACTTATATATTTAGAGTAAAAATATAAATATTTGTTTTTGAAATATTTTTGACTTTAATAATTTAAGATCAAACTTAAATGTTGGTAAATTCATGCATGTTCTATTTATATATATATATATATATATATATATATATATATATATATTCATTATATATAGAGTAAAATAGATAAAGAAAAACCACTTCACATAATAATTAAGAAATAAGTCAAACAATATTTCATCATTTTCTTTGATTTCTTCCATGGCTTCACCAAAGTTGATTTCAATTATGTTAATGTTTGTGACAACTATGATTTTGGTTAATGTGATGATTGTAGGAGCAAAGGTAACTTGGTGTGTGGCTAAGAAAGATGCTGACAATGGGTCGTTACTTAATGCTTTAAATTATGCATGTGGAGCTGGAGCTAATTGTAAGCATATTCAGCCTAAGGAAGCATGTTATTATCCAAACACACTCCAATATCATGCTTCTTATGCTTTTGATAGTTACTATCACATCCATAATCATGCTGATGGCTCCTGTGATTTTGGTGGCACTGCAGTCGTTGTTGATAAAGATCCAAGTATGAATATTAATATCCCATTAATTAAACTTTTTATTAATTTTTTTTTTTATGATTGAACGTAAATGTAAAACTAATTTAATAGTATATTTTTAATTTTTTACTATCAATAGTGTTTTTTATTGATTTAATCATCAAAATTTAAAAGGATTGTTTTAAATTCTTAGATGAGATAATTTTTATTTTGGTTCAGACAAAAATTACTTTCTTTGATTATTCTACATCTAAGATGTGAAAACACTTATTTTAGTGATTAATATTTATTTTGTGATGTAGTTAAATCTAACTTATTTTGAGTTCTAGAAAACAAATTTTTAAAAGGTGCATATTTGTATGGACAAAAATAAATTTTTAAAAAAATGTATTTCATTTCATAGGGATAAAAAATGTAATTTACCATAATTTTTAAATTCAATTCCAATGTTTCTTATGTTTATTAAGCTATACTTTTTTACTTTATTTTATAACAAAAATTTAAATATTTTTTTTCTTTGTATAGGTTATAGAGGGTGCAGATATCCATCTACTATTTGAAGGTATGATATTAAATTGTCTTCAAGATTTGATCTGACATTTTTATTTGTTGTTTAGTGTTCAATATTTTATACATATAACTAATTGGTAATTTTTTTTGCTTTTTGTTTTGATATTTAATTAGAATTGTTGGAGAAACATCAATGAAAAGATCAACTAATTATTTAACATCATGCAATACCCTATCCAACAACAAAAATAATATGTTATGAGTCATATATATTTTTTTCTCTATCAATGTATACGCTTTGATTTTCTATATTTTTCATAAGCAAAATTTAATAAATGAGTACAAAAATATTCCAAGTTTCCAATTCTTATATAAAATATGTGGTGTTAATTCTAATTTTTTTTATTATAAGTCTTTATATTAATTCAGTATGACTTACTCTGAATTATCATTGTCTATAAGAACGATTTGTGAAAATTAATTAGTAATGGTATCAAGAATCAATAATGTTTGTAGGGATGGCAATTAGACCCAGACCCAGTGGGTACCCGCAAAAAAAACTCACAATGGGTAGGGTAAAAACCCGCATAATGGGTATGAGCACGGGGATGGGTAATTACCCGCAAAATTAAGCGGGTATGGGTACGGGTACGGGTACTATAGTACCCGCCCCGCACCCGCACTTATATAAATATATTATTTATTTATTATATTAATATTTAGTTTAATTAATTATTTTCCTTTATGTTTTAATATCTATTAATATCATTGGACCATTACAATATTTATGATCAAATCAAAAGATAAACGTTTGCAAACATTTTAAGAATTTGATTATGATTAATAGTTAAATAATTGTGACTTTATAACTAAGAATTATATCTTATTAATTGTGTCTTTATAATTATACTTGCAACTTATAAATTATTTTTACTCATATCAAATAATATTGTCGTAAGACTTACAACTTCATAAAATATTATTATGGATATTTGAATGTGTATTGTAACGAGTGTTCACTTGAAATATTTTGAGTTATAAAATATTTTGGTTTATAATATTTTATGATTTAATTTATGATATTTGGATATTTTTTAAATGGGTAAATATTACATATAGTCCCTTAACTTAATTTCAGTTAACGTTTTAGTCTTTTATCTTTTTCTTTCCCTCGATTTGGTCCTTTATTTTAATTTTAAGTGACAATTTGATCTTTTATGTTTTAAAATGTCAATAATTTTATCCTTATTTTATACAAAATTTCAAAAAATTCATCAAAAATTTCAAACAAAACACATAAAATTAATTATCATCCTCAATATAATGTCATTTCATCAAATTTATAACTTAAATCTTTAAATAAAGTCATGACAAATATGAGTTTATTTGAAGATTTGAGTTACAAATTTGATAAATTGTATTTTATATTAAATAATATAACTAAATTTATGAGTTTTATTTGAAAATTTTGATGAATTTTTGTAAAAAAAAGGATAACATTGTTAACATTTTAGAACAAAAAAGATTAAATTGTCACTTAAAATTAAAATAAAGGACAAAATCGAGAAAAAAAAAAAGATAAAGGACTAAAATGTTAACTGAAATTCAGTTAATGGACTATAGGTGGTATTTATCCTTTTTAAATTTAATCACAAAATAATATTTATTTATCAATTTATTTTAATTAAAGTGTGGGTAATGGGTACGGGTACGGGTACTAAGGTACCCAGAGGGTAAGGGTACGGGTATTAAAGTTGATACCCAAGAGGGTACGGGCACGGGTATGGGTATTTTTTTAAACTGCGGGTATGGGTACGGGTACTATAGGACCCTACCCAAACCCTACCCATTGCCATCCCTAAATGTTTGGTCTTATTATGATTTTTGAAGTTTGGCATTCCTTAAGTACTGCATGTGTTTAGATTCTCACCAAGTGAATGTTTGTTTTTGGTGTTCTCTAAGATATAGGCTATAGTCATACCATATGGACATGCAAATTAGTAGTTTTGTGATCATATACCACAATAGTCAACACAACAAATTCATATTTCAAAAGTAATAATATGCTAACTACTTAACCATTTCAATTCATCCCCTTACATTGCACCACCACCTCCTGATTGTTGTCTTGCGGCAAATATCTCATCACCATTTTCCATATTGAGCTTAAGTTACATCAATGTAAAAAAAATAAAAATTATTGGTTAGTTCAATCAAAATAAAAAAACTTCAAGTAAATACTATATGTAATACTATGACATAAAAATTACTTCTATACAAGCTACAACATTTAAGGTTTACATATTACATAAGTCAGATAATTCAAATGATTTGAATTAAAGGTTTAAGAAGTTAAAGAATTAGAGTTCAAATTATCAAAAAGGTATAAAAATACTAATTAACTAAAAAAAAGTCTAAAGATGATATAATCTCCTCACACCACATCTTATGATTGATAGTTCCAATTCATATGTCAAATACTACTTGAATAAATAAAATTAAAAAATCGTTTAGGGATTTGATTAAAAACCTATTTCAAAAATTATATAAAAATAATATGTTGTTTTTAGCAACAAACATGGACATTGTTCAAAAGTGGGATCCAAATCGATCAAAATATTCAAACCAATTTTCTATGATGCTCTAAGGTAGCAATAGTAAGGGAAAAAGATATAACTACACAATGTTTTAAAAACAATTTTTATTGCATTCTCATTTTAATTACTTATTTTCTTTTTTTCACAAAGATGATAATTTCATTAAGCAACTTAAAGAAGAGCAGAAATATTTGCGGCTGTATTGACATGAACAACTAAACAATTAGAAAAATAGTGTAAATATCAAGACTATCAACAATAAGTAAACTAACATAATAATAGTCAACAAGAGAGTTATCATTGCTTGAACCACTGTTTGTTATCTAGAAAGCCAACCCTTTTAAAATTAATTACAATGGAAAATATTACTCTATCTGTTCTAAAGTAGTTGATCCATTTGCCAAAAAAATGTTCAAAAATGGAGGACCTTCCAATTTTTAATGATTTTTTTTATAGTACTATTTAATTAATATTACTTAAATCATTTTCTATGCAATATATTTCACTATGCATTCATGATATTGGTAATGTATCAATAGTTAGCAAGAATAATTTGATAAAAATAGTATTTTTCTTTTATTTATACATTTTTCTTAATTTGTATAAAAAATCAAATGACTCAATTAGTATACGACGGAGAAAGTATGAAATATTAAACAAACTATATGTATGTGTAGTATGAACACTAATTTGATTAAATAGACTACACACTACTTAGTGGACTTAATTAATGTACTATCAAATAAAAATGCATGACTTGTCTAATAAATAACTAAAGATACTAAAAAAACTATAGAAGTGAAAGAAACTAACCATTTTTGGTGTTTGGCGATTCCCTTTAATAGTGTAATCTTCAAGCATAAAGTGCATGGTCTCATATTCCAAGTTCAATCGTTGACAATATTTTCTGAATGCTTTTATCAAGAATGCATCCTGGTTCACTTTGAAGAATACCTTACGCCCATCCTACATTTGAATGAAGAGAAAGAAGCACAATGGATTAAGACAACCAAGAAAGAAAAAGGTACAAGAGCTTGGACTACAAACACACTTGAGATAAGACTTATCACATGGACAATTAATTACACACCATTTTACACTTGTCCTATGTTTGGATCCATACAAAAAGTTTCAGATTGGTTTTTCCTTTTACTAACAAACAATAATAATTCTTAGAAAAAAAAAATTAAAAAAAAAAAATATATATATATATATATAACAACCAACATTTGCTATTTTTTATTTTAAAAAAAAAATGCTTTGTTTAAGATTTTCATTGATTTGTAGAGTTAATGGACAATATTCACCAGCAGAATATATAGGCATGGTAAAAATTTCATCACCGAGGATTTTTGAATACTAACACCAACCTAGTCCTGTTTTTCTTTGAACAATATCACATTATTTTAAAAGAAAGACAATAAATGCTGGGAAAAGAACATGAAGAGTGATTTATTTATTTGTCATGGAAAATAGAAGTAATGGCTAAGCTAAGAGTGAAATATACACACACCTGACCCTTGATTGCAAATTTAACATAAACAATACCATCATCATTAGCCACTTCATCTTTATAAGGTGCCTTTCTCTTACCATGAGAAGCCATATTGCTCATCTACCTATACATACACACAACACAAATGAGAACAATAAGATCCATGCCACCACACAAAAGCCAAAACAAATTTCTTTCTCAAATTCATTACACAAGATAAGGTCTCACTTTCATGATGTGGCATATTCTAGTACTATACAATGAGATTAACCACCAAATAAAAAAAAATGAAAAAAATAAATAAATAAATCTTCAGTCTCAAAGTGAAACAAAAATCTACAAAAAAACACTATGTTAAATAAATTCATGTATCGGATTAAAAATGAAGAAAAAGATAGAGTGCATACAAGAAGAAAAGAACAAGAAGAAAATAGGAAGGGGTTTGAGGTAATGTGAGTACTAGGTAGGTAGCTTGTGTAGATGGATAAATAATAAATAAGCATTGTGGTTGTTGAGTATTGAAAATGTTGTCAGTTTTTAAAAAATGTTAAAAAGTAGAGAGTGAGAGTATTTATGACTAGTTGCTTTCACTTTCTACATTCAAATACAGAGTCTCTACATTTTCAAATGAGCAATCAGGTTTTCTGTACTCAATTTTCTTGAAGTGACAAGATATTGCAGTAGAGCTAGTTATAAGCAATCGAATTCCATGTAATAGTATGATATGAATCTGACGAACCCATTGACGTATTTGGCTCTCACTCTGACAACATCAAAATGAATGTAGTTACTTAATTAGCCTTTTTAATTCATTGCAAATTTGCAATTGCAAGGATCTTGTCACTTTAGATTATCACAAACTTAAAGAAGTTTAATGGTGGTAAGTAATAAAGGTTCGCTCTAGCTGAAATAATTATTGTCCATATTATAGTAAATCGATATTCAAATTTTTGGTTGAGAGATACCCCTATATTCTTCAACACTACCTTGCGAATCGAAAAATGTGAGAACCAAAAAATTATGTTTAATTCAAAAAAAAAAAAGTTTAATAACTATGTAAGATGTACATAAAAAAATACTGTACAAAAAGTTGGATGCGTATCTCTAATATATATCTTACTAGAATGACGATTTTAATATATTATTTTTTAAAATACGTCTACATATATCTTCATGGTTAGATTTACGTGTATAAAATTTAAACAGCAAATTCATATAATAAATTATATTAGGAATACTTAGACAATTTAATACATATTAATAATGTAACATTGACCAAAGAATATATCTCTAGATTTGTAAACAAAAAAATATATCTTTGGAATTTTTAACCCTTAAAAAATATTAGTCTTTCAATTATATAAATTCTAATTTGAAAGCAAAATTAACTATTTTTAATGAAAAATAGCAATGATTTGAAATAATTTCATATATGTTCAAAACTTAAATAATTCAATTTATATATACGATCAATCTAAAAAAATTATTGTTGTCAATTAATCACAATCATTAAATTATTAAAAATATTTGACTTTTACTAAAACAAACTATAAAATCACACTCATAAATAATTATAATTTATTAACCGTAAAATTCTACACAATCAATACATAACAAATAAACTCAAACTTAAATAGGAATAAACTCAAACTTAAATAGGAATGATTATACTTTATTGACCGTATAAAATTTTACACAATCAATGCATTACAATTAAACTCAAACTTAAAAAGGAATGTTATATTTGCTCTAGTACCTATATTCTTAAAGAATTTAATAATGTCAATATAAACCAATTCTACAACATTAAACTAATAAAATTGTAGTGTAAAACTGTTTTTACATCTAACGAGAACTCACCACTTTAATGTGTTCATTTTATCCATCAAAATATTAATTTTATTGATGTTTAATTTTTCTTTTTTGATCGATAAAACTATAACCACAGTATTAACATCTGATTGACAATAAGAAATGGTCTAGATCCTCCTGGAGCATGAAAACTCCCGCAGAAACGTAAGAATCTATCAAAAAATTATTAAATACATGACTGCCCCTCAAGAAATTCATCTGACATGTTCTCTCCAAAGAGCAATATAATCAACATTTGTGTATACTTTCGAAAAGAATATCAAATCCAATAAAGAAAGTTTGACTCAATATAGATAACAATGCTACATCATTGGACGGTGCACCCAAAAAATTGCACCCGTGTGAGAATTAACAAAAATTAATTTACAGTGAAGTTAAAGATCAGACAAAAATACTAGATAATGTTGTCTATAAAAGTTGAAGACTGGATAGTTCTTAAAAGTTCTCTCAAATTTGCCAATACATGGCGTGGTCCCAAACTCTTGGCAGCAATGAAATTCAAAAGCTGCTCTAAATCCTACAATCACAAAAATAAGTGAAAGGAGCGGTAAGTAACGATTAATCCAAATGGATATTTACACAATTCAAGGAGAAATTAAACTAACAAAGAGTGGGAAACTGCAAAATATTCCTCATTTGAGATCACATAGAAGCTGCCAATCTACATGATAAGGGCACAAGGACAACGCAAATACAACTTTTTTCAATATAAATTATCAATGTTGTCTGTTACTCCGTAATTTACCTTTTGTTTCTTACAGTCAACATGAAGGTATTTTAATTTAGTCTATTCATGCAGAGAAACATAAGGGCAAAGCCAAAATAATGCAATATGTTAGATGCTTGAGCAAACTCTAAAAAATGCATCCAATCCTTTCCAAAACGCTGATTCAGAGGAAACAGATGTGAAAAAAGCCACTCGTCGAATGACACAATAATATAAACAGAGGAAGGTATAGCCGTCACAAGCCATAAAAGTTCACAACCCAGGCAAATAAATTAAGCAAATGATAACGGCCCAGACTGTCGGTGAAAAGATTTCTGAAGGAAAGAATGAACAAGAGGGAGACTATCCTATTATGTTTTAAAAAAAGCTCAAACTAAATATTAAATTTCAAAGCTTGAGCATTGCTACAGAAAAATATCATTATATATGTGGATATATACCTTGTTTAGCAAGAATACAGCATAAGCTGCTCTTGTTGTGTCTTGACCTTCTAAAAATAGGGGGAATTCTACAAGCTTGGCATTTGTGAAAGATTTTCCGCTTGTTGAAGCTTCAGAAGTTAGCTCTGTCGAGGGTGCATTGTCAATAATATATGAATGAGAGGCACCCAACCGTACAGGATAACGTAGAGGAACTTGCAAGTATGAGGCTATAAGTGAAACAGCCTGAAAAATAATCAGTCTAGTTAAAGCATATTTCAACAATTATTAGGCCCGGAATCCCACATGAGCATATAAAAACTGCCACAGTTTTGAGAATACAAAAGTTTAATATATCTGATAAGAGAACAAAAGGGCAACCAGTTTTCTGGATACACATGTTGCAATATGTATGTGACAACTTAGAAACTGTGTCATATGATTTTTGGAAAAGCATGAGATAGAAAATAAAGCATAAACAGAAAATATCTGAGGCAAAGAAGGAACGGGAGGTACTAAAACTTACATGTGCAACATATCCTAGGGCTGTGGCAGATTTCTGAATTTCCTTTTTATCTGCGAAAAAACTCATCTTTCTAAAAGATTGCATACTTAAATGCAGACCTTGAATCGTCAAGGATCCTTGATTAACTGGTTTAAGTTCGGGAGGAGTCCCTGGGCAATGATATAAAGACAACTTTTAACAATGATTCTGAGAAGGTATCATTTAGAAATGCAATAGTATCCAAAAATTTGAATAACTTAAATTAGCACTAGGCAAAGTAGAATGGTCTTCTAGAGATCTAGTGCATTCATCCATACTTGTAAAACATTCCATGGAAGCTTTTTTATGGTATAAAGAAAAGTAACAAGAAATAACAAATAGTACTAATTGATTGGTTGAATGTTTAAACTTCAAAGGATCTATGATCTTGTTATCAATATTTCATTTTAAAGGTCACAATTCAAATATGAGATTTAAAATGACAATAAAAATTTGAGAATGCCATTGTGATAGAGCCACAAAAGATCAAAAGATTCACTCTGTCACTAAACCTCCATTTAAAGCAACAGTAATGTGGTCTACAGGTGATTTACCTATAACACTGGTAAAAGACGTGCACCTTTTATTCTATAAAAAACAAGAGAAAAAAGTATGAGATAAATATCTACTTGTAATTAGTTATAATTGGGCAACAAAAGATCAAAACTATCATTTAAGGCATTAGAGATGAAGCAAAAATAATGCAGAAGCATCGAAGAAAAAGTGAAGTGCATCAGGTAGATGAGACACAAAATGAGAGAAACATTTTTCATCCCAACAGTCCAATTTAAGGAATAGGAAACCAAGGGAGAGTGACTGAACCATCTTATCCCTTCAAGTTTCATACTTCACTTAAATTTCAAGTTTCTTCTTTTATGTGAGCTCAGTCATGTCTTGGCTTAGAGGTACAATAAACACAGAAAAATATTATCGCTGAGCTAACTGTTACCTGCTGGACTACCTAAAGGATAAGCTTCAAGCTCTTGCTCTTGTGCTGGTCCAACCAACAGTTTTACAGGATACAGCATAGAAATTTGAGATGTCATGTATTGTTGCCTCATTCTTAGCATCTTTTGCAAGTTTCTCAGTCGAACATAGCCATTTTCTTCAGACAGTAGTCTATTTGATTCCTATAATAACAGAAACATCAGCTTTCAAACTACGGTAACTGGAGTGACATATGACACTACAAATTTTCCCTGTATACGAAATTGGGAAGGACAAATAATTGATGACTAGTTTGTATTTCTCTAAATAAATTTTTCAGATGCTATTTCATACAGGGACAAGCATAGGAAAGAAAAAGGCCTTTTAAAAATTGAGGGTGTTTGAAAGAAAACAAGGAGGTAGTTTCTTTAGGATTTTTTTTAAAACCAGTGCTGAGACAAAAAAGTGATTGTCATCCTGACTAGGTTGACACCACAAGCACTAGATCATCAACAACACGCCATAGTGATTTCTTTAGGATAGGTGCAATAGAAACTGAAAAAGGAATACTCTATTCAACTGACCATAAATTCGGTCAAAAGCAAAAAAGACCAATATTCTGAATGCCAATCATTAACATTTCACACATTTTTTAATATCAAATAAATGAATCATTTTTTGCAGCAAGGCAACAAAGCCCTTTTCATAGAACTCAGTCCAATAAAATATTATTCATCAAAACAAGGGATGGGTTAAATTTTTTTTTTTTTAAAATCCCCAAACATTCTATCACTATGCTAAAAAAAGTAACATGTCTGCAGTAGTCAAGGAGGAGAAATATTACATAGCCACCACTACATAAACAAAAAAAAAAATTGTTCAGATGCAGCATTGCCTTTTAAATTTGTAACTTACAAAACTCTCAGCATCAAAAAAATCAAACCAGTGAATTTGAGAGTATGAGATTTAAGGCCTATATATAATGAAAAACATGACCTTATTGGTCACAAGGTAGAATACAACCAAAGAAGATATCAGTTACATCCAAACTATTAATAAAAAACATGAACCTATTGGTCACAAGGTAGAATACAACCAAGTAACATATTAGTTACATCCAAACTATTATTATATGCAACATCTATTTAGTTTTCTTGTGATAATTGTATGGTTCCATCTGATGAAAAGGAAGGAAGATAAGAAGAAGAAAGATAATTATCCCAAAGCCAAAAACCAATCATTGTCATTGTAGAACCGAATACAGACATAAATCATTTTACAAAACCAATCATTGTCATTGTAGAACCGAATACAGGGTAAGGATGCAACCAAAGAATAGCAGAAAAGTGAAGTCGGTAAAATAACTATCCAAAGTTAACTAAGACACAAGAACTAATCCATGAATGTTCAACTAAACAAATCATATGCTAAAAAAATTGAAGATCACCGTACAGTTATCCTTGCTAATCCTAAATCACCCTCAACCCAGCATCCATTGAGAAATCATGCAACCTGCTGCATAGTATACAATAGTACATCCGCGAAATGGATGCACAACTCTTTAAAGTTCTCAAAAACACCCATACTATAGTATATGGCTTGTCTTATGGTGTCCTCACACCAACAGTGAATAAACCCAATTAAGTAACAAACCAATAAATTTCTCTAAGAAGGTAGATATTAAGGTAGTGCTTACTTCATAAGATTTGTATATCGGAGGGGAGACTTGGAAAAAAGGTTCTTGGAAAAGGAGATACAAGTAATCAAATTCTACAATTCAATGCAAATAAAAACGTCCAATTCATTCATAGCCCCCCAAATATGGATATAACCAATGACACGGACAACAGAGAAAATAAGCAAGAAAGCGTGCAACAGGACTTCCTAAAAAGAAAGTAATTTTCCATCAATACTATGGGTAATGTTTTAACACAACCATTAAGAAACACCTAAACATGTTAAATACCTATTTGTAATGTCAACCAACTAACTTTCCATCAATAAAGAAAAGTTTGGGTAATTTTTTAGCAAAAGACCATTTAAGAAACACCTAAACATCTCAAATACCCTTTCATAATGTCAATCAACTAAACAAGTGCATTTAAAAAACAACAACTAAACAAGTGAAATAGAAAGGATCATATGACCATCCAAATTTGTGTTAGCTAACGTGTTGCTACCATTGTCAAAATGAAATTTTTTAAGAATGTCAAATGATGAAAAATTTGAAAGCACCATATATTGTAAGATAAACTAAATTTGTAGATATCTTGCCAACTATAAACATAGTTATTCTCAGAACCCGTTCCACTTACAACCCTTATATACTCTTCTATACATCTTACTCAAAAATGTCAAACACAGTGGTAAAAAAAGCCAAGGTTCAACCCATGCCATCCTAATTAGTTGTTTATATTCATCACATCGACCACTTTTTTTGCTTTGTAAGTCCCTTCATATTTCATAATTACTATTGAAGGAAAGAAAAAATGTTAGAGGCTACTAATTTTTTTTAATTTTAATCATTCCCAAAAAAATGTAAGACACTATACCATATTCTGTATAATAATAATAATAATAATAATAAAAATATAACATAAACTCACCTGAAGGTTTCTACTAGTTACAGAGAGAGTACCACCCGCCACCAAAAGTGACTGCACAGCACCACTAAGTTGCTCCTCCTGCTTGCTAACATCCTCCTTTGCCAGCCTAGAACGTATGGACATATTCTCCATCATCAATTTCTTTGATTCCAATTTTTGACGCATTTCTTCAAGTTCATTCAATCGACCAAATGATTCACCATTGACCTGCTCACAAAATCATTGCCCGCTAATTCGCGGGCTCATTAATTAGAGACAAGTATTATTTTTTAAAAAAAAAACCATACCCCTAACAGACATACATAAAAAACTGACATTACTGGTGTCATCCAAAACCAATGATCAGGGCCATAAAGCATCCTAACTTGTTAAGATGTAAACAAACACCAAGACCCTGTTTGATTAGTGTTTTTTAAAATGGTTCTGCTTTTAAAATTTGAAAAGTAAAACACTTGTTTGATTAACTATGAAGGACTGATTAGCGATTTACTTCTTATCAGAAATTATTTCCCAAAAACTACTAGCCATTTTATTGTTTTAAACGTAAAATAGCACAACAGTGGATATATTTTGTTTTCTGTTTCTCTGTTTTATTCTCTGGATGGAATCATATAAAAACATGGAGAACAATTTATATATTAATGGCAAATATTTTAAATACCCGACAAAAATATTAGAATATGAAAATAGAGACCAAATGCGT
Source organism: Cicer bijugum (assembly GCA_037974875.1). Lineage (NCBI taxonomy): Eukaryota > Viridiplantae > Streptophyta > Magnoliopsida > Fabales > Fabaceae > Cicer > Cicer bijugum. The sequence continues at coordinate 4,142,423 of JBBPBT010000036.1, forward strand.
CTCATGGGACTTGACATGCAGAGGAGCACTATCAGGAAAACTAAGTCTAGAAAAATTTAGGAAGAATCAGCTTCTGTTTTAGTAGATTATCATCCTATTGTTTTTTGTCTCCCTTCCCTCAACTACTTATATATTATATCTATCGAAAGAGATATGAAGGCAAAGAGCGGTTGATTTAGATGGAAAATATAGAAACACATACCTTGTAAGGCAGAGGTTCAATCCCTCCCCCACACCCAAACCACTATAAACTCTCATTCAATCCTCTCCCTCAACGCCCCCTTAAAACTATTTATTTTTATCATAAGCAAAAAAAGAAATGAGAGATCGACTAGCCAAAGTGTCCAACCATAATATACCTTGATCATACCAGAGAGTGATTGACTTTCAATTTTAAACTTTAAGCTTATCATCAACCAACTCAAACATCAGAATCCCTAAATTGTTAATCGTGAACAGATATACTGTCGATGTGGAAACCCCTAATTGGAAAATGAACCCAAGGAAGAAATGAATAGGACAATAAATGGTTGGCTTCTAATCTTACGAATTTAACAGTACTGACACCGCAAAATTGAATTATTTATAGTCTTACGAATTGACGATAACTGCAATTGCTTCTATGAATAAATAGAATCGAATATAGAATGTGATTTCATTCTCCCAAACGAGTTCAAATTCTCTATACGATATCGTAGGAGCATTTTCCTCTTCCTTTAAATTTCAATTTCTCTTCATTTTACAGTTAACTCGTAAATAGCACAAATAAAATATGCAATTCAACAAATTCCGAATTTCCAGAAACAGAAAACCTAGTTCTAATTTCAGCAAGCACTAAAACCCTACCCGGATGAGTGACTCAAGCTTGTGCTGAAGGTTTCGCTTCTTCTCCTTAGCTTCGTTGAGTGCAGAAGCGAGACTCGACAACCTAGCAAGATCGTGTTCAAAGTCCTCCCACTCAATCACTTTCACATCATCTGGATCAGTCGTAATCGTCTGCAATGAGAGAATTTGGTTTGATTCCATGAGGGATCGACCTCATCATCGTCCTGGAGTTGTTAGTTGATCACGGTACGAAGCTCATCGATCTATTTTCTTGTGTTGGGATTTTCTCGGGAAAATTAGTGGATTTTCTCGGGAAAATTAGTGGATTTTCTCGGGAAAATTAGTGGATTTTCTCGGAGAGAAAGGAAAGGGAAAATATGGGTGTGGTGGAGGGATATGTTGTAAGAATTTGGTTTCTGTTGGAACAAACAAACCGTGTGACGTGATATTGGACACGTTGAAAGCGCGCATCATCATACTTTAACGTGCTTTCAAGCTTAGTAGGATCTACAGTACACTGTATATTTAATTTGAAGACCGGTAATAAAACCGAGACTCAAATTAATTATGAGTTTCATTTTCAATTCCCTTTCATTCACCCTTTTAATCTCCAATTCTTATTTATTAGTTTTTTTTTCTTTAACTTTTAAATCATCTAAACTTGTATTTGTTTGGAAAGCAGAAATATCTAACTCAGTCCATTAAATTTTAACTTCTCATGTAAGGTACATTGGAACTTATGTCTAACAAAATACTTTCATGTTGATTATTATTCATACGTCGAATTAAATATGTTTTGATCAAATTTATTAATAGACGCAATCAAGTTCTACTGTTTAGATTGAATTAAATATTTTTTTTTTCTTGTAAACAACAACCAATTCAATCTGTGATGAGCGAGTTGGTTTAGATGGGACCTTTTGTTATTGAGATATAATGTTTAAAAAAATAATTATATGATTTTCTCTTTCATAAATAATTCAAGAATCCATACACTATATTAGATAATTTAAAATTGATTAAATAACCAATTTATCCTCTGAAATCGTAAAAGTCGTACATTTTATCTTGAAATATTAAAAAGATAAATAACACCCTTAAATTGAATGATGTCAATTATTTTAGTCCTTATGTTAGTTTCCTTCGTTAATGAGTGTGACCTGGATTAAATTTTTAGGCGTGACAATCCATATGTGATAGGGGTAATTTGTTTGAATTTAAAAATAAAGTAGTTTAGTACAAAATATTCAATTTTCCTCCATTTACCCTAATTTCTTTCATTTTGTCACCCCGTCTATTCGTCTTCTTCTTATTTGATATTCTCTCGTTTACTCGTTTTTGTCATCACAACTCATTCACATTCGTTTTATATTTTACAACTTTGTATCATTTATGTTTGTTTCTTTGTGTTCGTCATTACTACCATTCACACATGTATGTTTATTGTGTGTTCACATGGATATTCCATTGATTTTATGGTTAATATAATATTGATCTTTTGGCTAGTGATTTTGCATTTGAGTAACTTGTACACTCACTTGCATGCATTTTAATGTTCATCAATTTAGGATTTTTGTTTTCAATGTAGCTGTTTGATTTTCTTTGTTTACTTTCAATATTAATAGTCTTTATTTATAAGTTATTTGTGATTATGATGAACAACTTGTTGATATGTTTCATTTAAAAAAAAATTGAATTTCAAATTGGTTTACAAAATCGGGCAATTTAGCATTTGTCTAACGTGTATTCCAACTCGACAATTTAGCCCTTATTGGACGTGGTATTGAGTTGGCTAACAACTGGTCTCGCCATGTCAACCTAATTAACGAAACAAACTAAATAAGTGACTATTTGTGCGACACCACTTAATTTAAGAGTCTTATTAGCCTATCTTTAAATTTCATGATAAAATGTATGACCCCTACAAATTAGGGGGAAAATTGGTAATTTATTCAATAAAAAATTTAACAGTTGAATTTAATTGAAACACTTTTAGGTCAACATACAAAAGTCTTAATTTATATTAACGAAAGTTTAACAAATAACTACTTTTTAAAATGAATCGATTCATAGATAGAAATTTAATGAACCATCGAACTACACCACTACATTTTTGAACGAGGTTGATTTGAGTTGAACTTAGGGGTGATAATAGGTTGGATCGAGCTAAACTTTGCTATACATGAGCATGATATGTCAAAAAAATTCAATGCTTAAGTCTGGCATGTGACATGTCATAGGTTTACTTTTTAGGATTGAGTATGACCATGATATAAGTCTGGTATGGTCTGTTAGTCTACTTAAAAGCCTATTTCATTTTAACATTTTTGAATAACTAATCAAACATATATTTAAATAGATCAACGAGTTAATATGTCAATGAAATTAAGTTTTATTTTGATATTTATCACATTTTGAATAATATGACTTTATATACATTATACTTAAATTATATTTTATAATAATACTTTTAAATATATAAAAAACTAAATGAGATTAATATGCGTAAATTACTAAAAGTTGAATATATATAATAAAAATATCGAAATTTAATATAATAATTATAGTAGTAAAAAAATAATATTTATATTTATTTAAATAGGTCGGTCTAATAGGCCTAAAAGACTTATTATGTGACATGTAGCCTGGTATTTTTAACTAAATAAACTTTTTTAGAAGCATCAACCTTATTTGTTTAAAAAAGGGTCTAGTCTGATCTGGGCCTTACATAGGCTAGGTCAGAGGTCCGTGTCGGTTGATCATATCTATTCTCATCCCTAGTTGAACTTAACTCCCACTTAAGTGAGTTTCAAATAAATATATGACTTAATTGATTTGGATGAGAAAGCTTGAATGAGTTGTATAAACGCGTAAACATTCTTATATATAATGAAAGTTTTTATTTTCTTTACTCAAAAAACAATATTAATTAATTCAAATTAAAAATACATCGAACAACACAAATATAAATTTATTAAAAATAAAAAAAAATCTTCGAACAAACTTACAACATATAGATTAATAACATAAAATGATAAATTATCTATAAATTTGATAAAATTAAAGTGATCGAAATACCTCATCCATATGAATTTTCAGAATTGACTACACTTAAGTCATAAATTGAATTTGTGTGATTTGAATCAAAGTTAACTTGTCAAAACCAAATAATGTTAGACCTAGTTGGCGAGATAGCCGAAAAACACAACAAAATATATTAACATAAAAAAGACATAAAAGAGTAAGGATTTTTTGTATTTATATCTTTTTTTTTATATATTTAACAAAAATGTCACAATTCGAACAAAAATACAGAAATATTCTATTTTTTTTACCCTAATTGCTTATCGTAAGGGGATGCTACAGTGTGAATGCAATTTTTTTTTATTCTTAATAGATTGTAGATGCGACGTTGTACTAGTATATATATTTGCCATTTAATAAATATGTATGTTTATACTTAATTATATTTATTATTATTTAATAAATTATAAATAATTAAAATATTTAAAAATTCAAAAATACTATTAATAATATAAAATATATTAATAATATTAATTAAATATATTTAATAAGATTATAAATTTTAATAATAATAATAATAATTAATAATAATGTGCCAAAATAAATAAGAGAAATTTGTTATAATAACAACTTATTTTCTTAACAACTCCCTCTTATTTATCAACTCTTTGTTTCATAAATAAATAATAATAAAAATATTTAAAAATATAAATTTTAATAATAAAATATCAAAATTAACGTGACTGAGTAGACGTAGAAAAATAAATAACATATTATATTATTTTGACAACTCAATTATATTTTGAAGTTAAATTAACACTCAATGTTAGTATAATGTATTTT
>JBBPBT010000036.1:4171428-4182050 GCA_037974875.1 Cicer bijugum
ACAATGAATAAATATTTATATTATTAGATTGTATTTCTTATTTCAAGTTTGAATCTGATACTTTACGGTTATCTATGAATTTTATAGTGGTATTTACTATCTTTTTTATAAACAAAAAACATGAATACAATAATCGCTTAGATTTAGAATATATTGTATTTGAATAAATATGACATATTAATATTCATTTAAATTATTAAGAATTAATATTTTAAATAATGATGCAAAAAAATATTCACTGTTTGAGAGAACTCAAATTTAAATCCTAATTTTAACAATATTTCACAATACTTTACGTACTTCCTAACCAATATTCGAGAAATAGATGGTTTAAAACAAAAATATAATATAATATATTTATTATTAAATTAAATATTTTTATGACTTTTTATTGTTCTTAAATTTTGAAGCTTAAAGTCTTAGATTGAATTGCTTAACCATTGAGTCATTTGAATGTAAGCAGAAAATCATATTATATTTACTAACTGCAATCGATTAGTTAAAATAGATACTATTTATAAATGAATTGTTGAAAAAACCCTATAACGTTATGTTCAACAATCCATGTCAATTTCATGATGAATAACCAAAGATGGAAGCGTATCTGTGGGAATTGCCATTGATGAAATCCTGGGATGATGATGATAGAGCCAATGGGTTGAGTGATCTTACTCAGCAAAACACCCTGAAGACCTTACTCTCTTGATGGGGATAGAGAGAACCCGAGAGTATTTCCCTTTCGGTTTGTGAAACTGAATAGTCTTGTTGTGTTTGCCTTGGGGACCACTACCCCTATATATAACTATTATTAGTTATATCCCAAATTGCAGTATTTCTAATTCAGCCCCTCATTAAATTAGAAACTGTCTGGTATCTACACTATTAATTTTCATAACTATTATGCTCTTTAGCCATAAACTATTATATATTATTTGACCCCTAGTTTATTGGCTAATTATATAATGATCTTAACACACTTTATTAATTAATTACATATGTGACCCATAAATCTTACAATCTCTCACTGGTCACACATGTATCCTTAGGAGTGTGTTAGACTTTATGACGTCAAAAAATGCATTATAATTACCTTGTGCATAATCCAAATTGTCCCGTCCATTAATCATATTAGCACATGGAACTAAAGCGGCTTTCGTCATAATAAGCATAACTAAACCCATCAATGATCACCCGTACTGACACAACTAAATGACATAGACCCATTATGAAAAGTGTAGCATGAAAATTACATGAAGTTGGTTAATGCATGTCAATTTTCAATTGGTCCTACTTTATCGAATGAGATCATACCATAACCTAAATGTACAAAGTAACCAAAACTGAATACTTTAAAATTTATTTTTTATCAGAAAATCCAAATACAATGTATTTGTACTTTACAATAAACATAGAACATAAATTACATAATGGACGAAACTCCCACTAAAATCAAAATTCCTCAAACTGTAGCACACCCATGTGAGCAGTATGCTCATGAAAGACCTTGGGTGGTAGACCTTTAGTGAGCGGATCCGCAATCATGAAGTTTGTCCTTAAGTGTTCTATGGATATCTGTCCACTTTGTACCTTCTCTTTAACAACTAGGAACTTAATGTCAATGTGCTTTGACTTGGTTGAGCTCCTATTATTGTTAGAATACATGACTGCTGATCTATTGTCACAATACAACTTGAGTGGTCTTTCAATCCCTTCAACTATTTGCAGCCCCATGACAAAATTTCTCAGCCAAATGCCCTGGTCAGATGCCTCATGAATTGCTACGAATTCTGCTGCTATGGTTGATGAAGCAGTAAGACCTTGCTTGGCACTACGCCAAGAAACTGCTCCACCAGCTAACAGAAAGACATAGCCTGAAGTTGATCTTAAGCTGTCTTGGCATCCCGCATAATCCGAGTCAGAGTACTCAGTGATCTCTAACTGGTCTGACCTCCTATATGTGAGCATGTAGTTTCTTGTTCTCTTCAAATATCTCATGACCCTCTTGGCTGCTTTCCAATGGTCAAGACCTGGATTGCTTAAATATCTGCCTAAAATCCCTACTATGAACGCTATGTCTGGACGCGTACATACTTGGGCATACATAAGACTCCCTACAGCTGAAGCATAAGGGATCTTTTGCATTTCTTGAATTTCCAAACTTCCTTTAGGGCACTGTTTGAGACTAAACTTGTCTCCCTTAGCAACTGGGGTGTCCCCTGGTTTGCAATCCTGTAACCCAAACCTTTTGAGAACCTTATCGATATAGCTCTTTTGTGACAATCCAAGAATACCTCGAGATCTGTCTCGATGTATCTGAATTCCTAATACAAAAGAGGTGTCACCAAGATCTTTCATCTCAAAATGCTTTGATAGAAATTTCTTAGTTTCGTGCAACATGTCTATATCGTTAGTGGCAAGCAATATGTCATCAACATACAAGACCAGGAAAATATGTCTGCTCTCACTGAACTTATGATACACACAATCATCAACTGTATTCATCTCAAAACCGAATGAGAGAATTACTTGATGAAATTTATGGTACCATTGACGAGAAGCTTGTTTTAGCCCATAAATGGATTTTTTTAGTTTGCACACCATATTCTTTGGGTCTCCCAACACAAAGTTTTCTGGCTGCACCATATAGATCGTCTCATCAATGTCGCCATTGAGAAACGCTGTCTTTACATCCATTTGATGAAGCTCCAAATCAAAGTGAGCAACAAGAGCCATGATTATTCTTAAAGAGTCATTCGATGAAACCGGAGAGAAAGTCTCTTTATAATAAATCCCTTCCTTTTGAGTATAGCCCTTAGCTACAAGACGTGCCTTATATCTCTCCACATTACCATTGGAATCCTGCTTGGTTTTAAAAATCCATTTGCAACCAATGGGTTTCACTCCTTCAGGTAATGGGATAAGTTCCCAAACTGAATTGTCTAGCATAGACTTATACTCCTCATTCATTGCTTCGATCCACTTATCTGAATGAGAATCTTGCATGGCTTGATGAAAGTTGATCGGGTCGTCTTTCGTCATGCCAACATTTTTCTCTACCTCATTGATAAATACTACATAATCATCCGAAATAACACTTTTCCTTTCTCTAGTGGATCTCCGCAATGGAGCTGACTCTTGAGGCACTTGTTCTTGAGGGTCTTGAATTTGATCTGGATTTTGTTCTTTCTGAACAACTAGATCATCTTGAGTTTGTTCAATAACGGGAAAGTCAACTGGTGGAAAAATCAGTTTTGGAATTGTTACCGATTCTTCCTCAAAGACAAAATCTTTAACCTTAATCTTTCCCCCAAACTCAATATCCTCAAAGAACATTGTCGTTCCCGTCTCAAAAATTGTTCTCAAATTAGGATCATAAAATTTATAGCCCCTTGATTTTTCTGAGTACCCTATAAAATAGTTGCTAATTGTTCGGGGTTCAAATTTCTTTTCATTCGGCCTATAAGGCCTTGCCTCAGCTGGACATCCCCAAACATGAAGGTGCTTTAGACTAGGCTTACGCCCGATCCAAAGCTCATAAGGTGTTTTAGCCGCTGCCTTAGTTGGTACTCTATTAAGAATGTATGCTGCTGTTTTTAATGCCTCTCCCCAGAGTGACTCTGGCAAGGTGGAATGACAAATCATACTCCTTACCATATCCTTAAGAGTCCTGTTTCGTCTTTCAGCTACACCATTCATGTTGGGTGACCCCGACATAGTGTATTGTGGGACGATTCCATATTCCTCTAGGTATTTGGCAAATGGTCCCGGACGTTGTTCACCTGAACTGTCATATCTGCCGTAGTATTCACCACCACGATCAGATTTGACCTTTTTAATTCTCTTAATAAGTTGATTCTCAACTTCTACCTTAAAGGATTTGAAAACGTCTATTGATTGAGACTTTTCGTGAATTAGGTAAAGGTAGGCATATCTAGAATAATCGTCTATGAATGATATAAAATATTGTTGACCATTCCAAGAAGGAGTTGGAAATGGCCCACAGATGTCCGTATGTATCAATTCCAAGACTTCTGTAGCTCTATATGCGCCTAATTTCTTATCTTTAGTCTGTTTTCCTTGAATGCATGCTACACAAACGTTAAAGTCTGTGAAGTCAATGGAATCTAAAATTCCATCTGACACAAGTCGTTCCACTCTATTTCTAGATATGTGACCTAGAAGCTTGTGCCAAAGCACTCCTGAATTGAAATTGTCAATTTTTCGCTTAGTACCACGTGATTCCACACTCAAGGTTTCATTATAGTTAGCCACAGTTTCCAACAAATAAAGATTATCATAACCAGAAAGTAAACTGGTTCCAACAACATTCGAATTTAAAGACAAAGTAAATTCTTTATTCCCGAATGAACAATAATATCCTGATTTGTTCAAATAAGAAATAGAGACCAAATTCCGTCTAAATGACGGTACAACAAAAGTGTCTTCTAAAATCAAATAATGACCGGTTGCACCAGAGTCTAACCACCAAGTGTTTCCAGGTACTGAAGCTAAATTAACCTCAGAACAGACCAAAGACAAAATCATACCTTTCTTAACACGCCATGCGTGATATTTGGCACAATCCTTCTTCACGTGTCCAGGACTCTTGCAGAAGAAGCAGTTGTTATCCTTAGTCTGCTTCTTTTGTTCTGGACCCTTAGCAGCAGCTTTGTTCTTGGGCTCCTCAATTCTTTTCCTTTTGCCCTTGTCTTTAGAGATGCTAGTAAAGTGAGCGTTTTCAGTCCTATCTTGCTTCAACCTGTCCTCTTCTTGCACACATAATGAAATGAGCTCATTAAGAGTCCATTTCTCCTTTTGACAATTATAAGTCACCTTAAACTGACTGAATTGCGAAGGAAAAGACAGCAATACTAAATGAATGAGTAAGTCATCTGACAACTCAAGCTTTAGTCCTTTAAGCTTAGAAGCAATGCTAGACATCATCATAATGTGCTCTCTTATATTTCCCTTGCCTTGATACTTCATGGAAATTAAATTCTGAAGCAAAGAACTTGTTTCAGCCTTATCACTTTTTTCAAAGCATTTTTCCATCTCAACAAGGAAATATTTAGCTGTAACTATCTCATCCGAGACAGCACCTCTAAAGACCTCAGGAATGCCACGCTTTATGATCATAAAACTTATGCGATTTGAGCGATCCCATTTCTCATACTCTAATTTTTCCTCAGAAGAACCAGAGTCCGTAGGAGTAGGGGGTCGTTCAATTCTTAATGCAAGGTCTAGATCCATGCAGCCAAGAACGATCAAAATGTTCTCTTTCCATTCCTTAAAATTTGTCCCATCAAGGACATGAATAGAACTCAAATTTGCAGATATGGAAGCAGTAGATGCTGAAAATTAAATAAAGAACGAAACATAAAAACTCACATTATAGGAAAATAAATCAATAAATAAATAAATACATATGTTCAAATCATGGAATTTAACCCATCTCAAGATACCCAGTGCACCATTGGTGTCAAGTCTTTGGACAGTAACACCAACTGCTAGTGGTACTCTTGTTGCAACGATCAACTATTGACAATAAGACATGTGAAACAATAAACCTTCCTTTGAGCCGATTTACTGCTCACATATATACCAAATAATTGTCACACATTTATCATTGCAGGTGTACATGTAATTCTGCCAAATATTAACCTTCCTTTGGGTCGGTCAATACCCGCATGAATAAACATATACACAGCCATTTTACACTCTTCACGAGCAATTTAGACAAGAGAGATCACTTTGGCGACATCAAGTTTCAATTAACTCATTCAAAATGTCAAACTTGACTTGAACATATATTTATTATATCCAAATAAAGCAATATTTAAAAAAATATTGTTCACTAATATAAACTGTGTTTCATTAGTATTTAATAATTATTGTTTTATCAAAAAATAAAAATTTGAACAGCAGCATGATTTATGAGAACACAGTGGCATCATATAGGCATAACTAGGAACAATAATAAGCATTATATTGTGCATGTTGCCAAAGTTTCTTCCAAACTGGTGATAACAGAGGACCTCTCCAGAATGGAAGCCAAGAGAATCTATCTGTCCCATGGACAGTGTATGAAATCCGTATCATTCTTCTTAATTGTTGCATATAGGACAAACTATAACTAAAAAGAAATTAAACTCTATTCTGCTTATAGATATTGGGCTGCAATTGTGTGTATCTTTGCAAAGTTAAGTTCAACTATATAAAATTATCCCAAAAAATGCATATACTACTAAAGCTTTTGAGACGATGATCCTATACGAGATTTGAAGTGACACATAGAGTACAACTCAGCGGACTCCGAAGAAGATTAACAAAAAAAAGAAAAAAAAATTATAACCGGAAACAAAAAAATATGGATTCCATAATAATATATATATATTCAAATTTCCAAATTACAAACCCTAAGATTTCAATCATGTCAAAATTTCCAAATTGAATCCTAAAACAAAGACATTAACCGAATTTCATCATGAATTAAACATGATAGGCTCTGATACCAATTGTTGAAAAAACCCTATAACGTTATGCTCAACAATTCATGCCAATTTCATGATGAATAACCAAAGGCGGAAGTGTACCTGTGGGAATTGCCATTGATGAAATCCTGGGATGATGATGATAGAGCCAATGGGTTGGGTGATCTTCCTCAGCAAAACACCCTGAAGACCTTGCTCTCTTGATGGGAATAGAGAGAACCAGAGAGTTTTCCCCTTTCGGTTTGTGAAACTGAATAGTCTTGTTGTGTTTGCCTTGGGGACCACTACCCCTATATATAACTATTATTAGTTATATCTCAAATTGCAGTATTTCTAATTCAACTCCCCATTAAATTAGAAACTGCCTGGTATCTACACTATTAATTTTCATAACTATTATGCTCTTTAGCCATAAACTATTATATATTATTTGACCCCTAGTTTATTAGCTAATTATATAATGATCTTAACACACTTTATTAATTAATTACATATGTGACCCATAAATCTTACATGAATTACTAAGAATTAATGTGGTGTTAGTCTTTCCTAAAAGAATTCGGCGTTGGTGACCAATGTCTCTGTAAAATGTGTCCAACATCACCTTGTGTTTCTATATTAATCTTCAAGGTTTACCTTCAATTTATGTCACTTCTAGCGTTTTACCATATGATATAGCAAATAGAAAGAATAAAGTCAATAACATCCGAAATGGGGCGTGGAAATAATATTTTCAAGCATATTTGGGAAATTAGAAGATAACTAATCAAACTTAATTCCTACGGGGGAATGAAACCAAATTGTTTTGCTCAAGGGCATTACAAAAAAACATGGGTGATATCCTCATTTACATCATTGTAGCAGGGGCATAAAGAATCAATATGAATATGTCTTCTAATAAGATTCCTTATGATAGGCAACCCATTGTTTACAATTCTCGAAGCCAAGTTCACATGTATAGGGATCATGTTAAGGCTTCACAACTTTGTTTAGCACACATATTTGGGATCAGGGTTAGAGGTAGAGGAAAAGTCAGAGGCTTCCTAGTGTTTTAAAGTGTGGCAGACACTGTGCACAGTAAAAATACATTTTATGTAAAGGCCCTAATAGATTTGACCATTTGTTTTAACAATAGGTAGCAGAAGTCGGAGGATTTGCATACCTTCAAACGGTTAAAAGATAAATGCATTGTATGATATAAGTGTATGTGATGTAATAATAAAAGATGGATGCATTGTGATATGTTTATGTGATGATGATGATGTATTATTAATAATAGTGATGTTATAAATTTGTGACAAGTTTATTTGATGATGATCATTGATGATAGTGGTGTTATAAATTTGTGATGATGATGAATGCTTAATGATAATAATGTTTTAACATTGTGATGAGAATATTGAAGTAACCCCATAGTTGGTAAAATAATGGTGATTCCAACTTGTGATTGAGATGATGGCAAGTCTAGTAATGTTGGGAAAGTACAATTGAATGAGTCTCATTATGGCAGTCTACTGTTAAGCCTTAAGGAAAGATTGTTATACTTTGAAGGTATTCCAGTGGGAAATTTCTGATTAACTTGGAGGTAGCCCTTCAAATCTCATGAGCTACCATGCAACACACGTATATCTCGATTGTCGCATATATGTGTCTCACGTTGAGTTGAGGGAATCTATGAGGACATGGCCAATTTTAACTATTCGTCTACTTGCGTGGTTGCATAATATCAAATCTCCTAACCAAGTACTTTAGAGTTGGAATGATACCAAATTGTGAAGAAATATAGTTTAAGCTCATGTGTAATATAACATTTTCTTGTGATTAATGTATTTCAAAAGTAATAATAGTTTCTCATGCATATTATAATGAGATAATGATTTTACTTGAGTGACTTTGATGTTATAATATGACATCATTTTCTTCAATATTTTGATATATCATGATGTAGTTATGATACAGTCTATTATGATTATTTACATGTTTTTTTTTACTTATATTATGTTATCGACATTATTTTGAAACTCATATTCTTCGTAATTTGTGTTTAACTGTGTAAAACCCCAATATTTTCATACATATTATATAGGTGTCTTTTTAGTAATTGTCACAATTTATCATTTAATTAATAATTTATTCTATGTGTAAAAATATTAAATTAAATTTATCACCCTGTATTTATCTGAATAATTATACCATTTATTTTAATTTAATTATTTTGTCGTGACAATTATATATTTATGGTGTGATTGTTTCCTAAATGAGGTGCTCATAAGTCCGATGTTTTGTTAATTGAGATATTTGTTTTGAAAAAATTGTAAATTTTTTATTTTTTGAAAAAGTTTATTTAAAAAATCTAAAATATTAATTCTCGTAAAAATTTTTTAATCATTTTTTAATGAAAAGTTTTGTGAGCAAAACCAAAAAATTATTTTTCTTGAAAAACTTGATTTTTTTTTTCTTTTCGAATCAACAGAGTTTTGAGGGGAAAAAATTGTAAGTCTTTTTTATCGGAAAATTTTGAAAAAAAACCAAAAAAAATTCACTTTTTTTTTTCTATTTTAGGGGCTTTTAGATTTTGAGAACTTTGTTTTTTGAGATCTTTTAAATTATGAAATTTTAACTCATCTAAATGTGGATTGTGGTCAATAATTAATGGACTTCTGAAATTGACAGCTCTACTCATAATTATTAAAAAAATAATTAAAAAGTAGTCTACACACCTTTATATTCTATTCCCATTATCATCATTAAATTGAATTATAAAATTATAATTTTCTTTCTTATAACATTTTAAGTAAAGTTTGGACTTTGCCTAGTACCGTAATATAGCATATTAGTCATCTTCGTTGGAAAAAGGCTTAAAGATCAAAAAATTGTTTTATGGCTAAAACTGTATGTCTTAGATATACCATTGTTTCCATCCTTGCCATGGTTATTGTGATGCAGCTTGTCTTTGTTGAGTTTTCTAGCCTTACATTTGTGTGTTAAGAATTCTTTGTCATACGTAAATGTCGCATACATAAAGCAATATAATATTGGTTTTCATGTTAATTTTATGTATTAGGGAGACAAATAGTGAATGAGACTTAAAACAAACTTTGAGGTAAACTTTTTTGTTTTTTGTAAAATGTTTTACTTTTATGGCAAAATGTTTCTCTGTTCCATCTGGAACTTATGGTAATAAGGAAGAATGTCCATGTTATAACAACCGGAAAACTAAGGTAGGATTACTAAAGTGTCTGAAATTCAAGTTACTTCGAATATAATTTCTAAACCAATTCATTAATTTTTTTTGGCAATGAATCAACATAATTATTCATGATCGATGATTTTGTCTTCAAGATTTACTTTTTATCTTAGAGTTGTGCATTAAGATTTCAAATTATTAAAACCCATGATTTATTTGTACATGATAAAACGTATACATTGTGTAATAAAGCAAAATATCATGACTTATATTTTATTTATTTATCTTGGTTATGTGATGAATTGTATGATTTATTTAGTTTTATCAGAGCTCTTTAATCTTTCATTCGTGTTAGAAGATTTGTTTGTTTGACGTGTTGTCACGGATGTATATACTCCTCCAACAATATTTGATTAAACATCGTATTAAACGACGTTACCAATTAGTTTCAGTTATCAATATTGTGCACTATCAAATCAAATATTGAAGACAAATTAAGATTATGTCTTACAAATCACATAATCAAATAGACCAAGATTCATCTCATATATAGAGTAAGTTTGAGACTTTTACATAGAGAAAAACTCATTGAATTTTATATTGATAAAAGATAATAAATTGTACAATGAGACATTTTCTTAACCTCTTCATTAAGTTACTCTGATTAACTCTAGATTTATATTATGTAGCATCATACCTTTGAGAAGATCGGTATAATATTCTCCGTAGTGTATTTACACACAAGAAAAGAGAAATAAATTAGTTATTGATCTTAACATAATCAACATTTTAAATTTAATTATTGATCACAACATAATAACATTTTAAATTACCTATGTGTTCCCTTAACTTAATTTTAGATAATATTTTAGTTTTTCTTTTTTTGAGTTGGTCATTTATTTTAATTTTAAGTGAGAATTTGATATTTTGTTTTAAAATGTCAA
>JBBPBT010000036.1:4244625-4260205 GCA_037974875.1 Cicer bijugum
ATAATATACAACTAAAACGAAGAGTTTTTTTTATAACAAATAAATCAACTATTTGTATGAATGCCAGATACTCACATTTTGAAAAGAAAAAAAAAATAACTAAGGTACATGTGAAAATATAATTTATTTAAGAGAATTAAATTTATACAAAATTACAATTAAAAATAAAAAATTGAGTTGAATTACCAGTAAAAGATAAATTTAAATACATAAATAATATTTTAGTAATGTATAAGAAAAGCATATATTCCACACACGACAGACACCAAGGAAAATAGAATACCCACTTAATACCAGCAGCTTTTCTTTTATTATTTTTATCAACTTTCTTTCTACTAATTTTTCTATTCATAAAAATCAGTTAAATTTTAGTATTTCTTCTTTTCTACCTTTCCTAATTTTCAAACTGTATAAGGTTAACTTCAATGAAATCAATTCACTAAAGATCAGATAATTTTCTTTCTTGTGAATTTTCCTCCGAAAAAATTGGGCAGAGAGTGATAAATATGAAAACCTAAACTCCTTTATCCGTCACACTTCAATCTGCACCCTCAAACCTACCCCTCCGCCGTTCACGTCCGGTACTGACACACCCTTCACCTTTTGGACGAACAGGTTTGTCCATTGAACCTTCTGCTTCGCGATTTTGTTTCTTCTGTCTATGAAGTCTTCGTTCTGTGGCTCCCTTCACTTTTTTTTTTTTTTTCTGTTAATTTGTTTTTCTCAATTAATTTTATCGAGTGAGATTGTGATTTAACAAAAGAGACTGTGCAATTGTGCATTCAACCCGGTTTATAATTCATGTTGAATTAAGTATGTGACCCTGCTGTGTTCTTATGCTTATCAATTTTACCATTCATCCTGCTGAGTTCAGTGTTACTCCTATGCATGTTAATTTTTATTTAATTTCTTATTGTCTTGTGTTATTATTTATTTATTTATCGCTTTCAAATGTTTTAGAACTGGTTCTGATTCGGTTTTTAATACATTTGTCTCATTTCCATACTTTATGTACGAAAAAATAAGAACAAAGCTTCTACTTATGTAAGTTTTATGGATAGATGTGTTTAACAATTAATTTTTCATTTTTGAGAGATCAATGTAAAAAGTGGGGAAAGTGGTATTTATTTATTTATTGTATTTAAATATACGAGAAGTTTGTGTAGGAAATTTGGGAGCTGTAGGTAGAACCTCCCATCGGGGTGTAGTTATGGGACACCGAGTAAAAGGGATATGGGGCATTTGATCCGACCCCCCCATTAAAAGTTACATTTCCAGTAAGGCGAAATGTGAAAAAGTTGAACTGTTGAGGCGACGAGCATCAGCACCTGCGAATGCCGATTAGGAAAAGTCACAAAAGCTCTTTTGCTTTTTGAAACTGATAATGAATTTTTGGTTCAATCATGGTATGCGATGTTGTTATACTATATAATATACATTATTAATGTGTTTGTAACAGAAACAATTTGGTTTTTTGTGAAGGTAAGAAGATGGAGGCAGAGATAATGGAGGCAGAGCTAGTGTTGCCAAACTATCTCAGTTTTAAGAGAATTCAAATGTATGACAAATACCCTAAAGGTCAATCCAGAGGCAGGCACTGGAAGCATCTTAAGCAGATTATTCAGGCTGAAAATTACCAGAATTACCCTCCTGATGAACCCAATTGTAAGTTAAGAATTTTAATTGTGAAATTTGTGTTTCTTTGGAATTTTAACTGGAATCAACATTGGTGGGCTGTTTGGAAACAATTGGGTCGTTGTTTCACTGTAGGTGGAATGCTTTCTTATTGCTGGCACCCTGTGTTACAGGATCCTTTTTTTTTTTACTTTTTAGAGGGAAAGAAAAAAGAAAAATTACTTTGTTTTTTCTGTTTTGAACATTAATTGAAAGAGATAAAGTTGGAGATATTTCTGACCAAGATAAGGAGGTTAACTGTGGGGAATTTGGTGTTGGAGTATGGATTTTCAAGTGCACATCTTCGCCTTACATTTGTTGTGTGTTAAGATTGTTTTTATGGTTTCTCTGGTTCTTCGTATCTCCAATACGCAAGTTGCAGAGAGATTTTGACCAGCTTTACTGCGCTCTTAGGCTTCTTTACTTTCTTAGTTTTGTTATTTGTATTTTCTCTTTTGGTGGATATGTTCTCCTCTTCCTTTAATTGTATTTTTTTCCCTCTAATAATATATTTTCTTTCATTTGAAATGTATATAAGCAACAATTGAAAGAAGTTTAATTGTTTAGCCTCAATATTGGAGACTCGTATGTGCCAGGTTTTGTTGTTATGACTTACATGTGTCTGCCTTCAATGTTAAAGAATCTTATTTGGTTTTGTTGGATTGTCTTGCAGATGTGAATATTGAGTCACCCCCTTCTATGCATCCTTGCAAGAGAATTTGCGATATTACAGGTTATGAAGTAAGTAATGTTCTTTATTATTCTTGTGTGGTGGTGTTTACTTGCAAGAGGAGGTGCTTTTCATTTGTGGAAGAAGCTTTCAAAATATCTATTTAAAAGGCTATTCCCACATATTTTTATTTTACAGAAACTATGAAACTAATTATATTCTATGAATCTATTGTATCTTTTTTCTTGTCACTAGTTATACTTTAACATCGTATTGAATCTGTTGATAGCATTAGAAATTGAAACTCAAATAATGACATATATCTTGCTTTTTTGCTAACATTCAAATCTTGTGATTTTATCTTCTAATTATTTGTGGTGATCAAAAGAAATTTTCTACTTGCATTGAAAATTTTGCTAGCTACATCTTCTCAGAGAACTATTTATTTTCATCTTAGGATGCCCGGTAGAGTGCTCAATCTACTGTTCCTTAGCATTAATTGCTTTTTGCCCGCATAATCCTTGTATATTTTTCTCATCTTCATGCCCAGAATTGAGTACAATACCCACCTCAAGATTTCAAATGAACAACAGGAGATAATGAGATTAAATTGAATGTCTAATATTTACTTTAATGTCCATGGCACTTTTATCTTCTGCAGTTGCATCTCACTTCTCAGTATATTAGCCATTACATAATTAATTCACTGTTGAGCAGGGTATTCTTTTCGCTGGACGAAATTCCATAATGATCTACTGTCTTACTATCGGTCACTTAGTTTTTTCCACTCACATCTCCCCAACATTGTTTAATTGTCTGAGTGGGTTTTAGTTTATGTTTGTTTTAATAACCTTATATTTATCTTTCTTGCATAAGCAACTGCTTGATTTGGATATTCTTAGACTTGGGAAAGTACAGGGTACGTTAAGACACGATTCATTGTATATATCTTGTCAATATTTGGGAACTGAATATTTTCAGCTTGACCTAATTTAAAAGTATTAGTTTGGTTGAGATTTAGCATCTTGTTGATAAATCTCTGAAATTAAGAATCATTATGGTTGGAAAAGGTGGATAGTGTGAAGTATTTGTAATCCTCTTTTTCCATAGAATGCTGCAAATGAATTGTACCAAAAATACTAGATTAATTTAGGATCATGTTAACAACCTGAATAGTATGACACTGATTGAACTTGATTTCTTTGTAATTGTTGAACTTCACACTGTTTTTTAGATGCCATTTATGTTCTTTTAAGCACCTTGTTTTGCACGCTTGACTTAATATATACCTTTAACATTTTCAGTTGAATTGACTATATGCTAAAACAATAGACAACTAAAACTTGTTTATGGATGGTATATTGCTTGGTGTGAAGTTTATCCCTAACTCCGTTTAATTAATTATTTAAATAATTAAGAATAATGTTGATGGTGATGATTATACCATGGAATAAGCATTTGTACTAGAGAATTAATTAATCAGTTTATTCTGCAGGCACCTTACTATGATCCTAAAACTAATCTCCGGTATGCAAATACTGATGTTTTCAAGATGATCAGATCGCTTCCTAATGAGCATGTGCAAAGATACCTAGCTATGAGGAATGCAGCTGTTGTTCTTAAGTAATTATGCACTTCCCCTGACTTCTGAAACTTATTCTTATTCCTTAATGTTTTTTTATCAATTGCTGTAGTAAATATTTTGAGATGTGAAATTGATTTAAGGGGTGTTTGGGAAAGCTTAAGGGTGATCAGCAGAATGTTTGTAAATTGCCTATATGGAATAAAACAAAGATTATCAGATCCTAATCATGTTATTTCTTATAGTGCATGAATCTTTCTACTATAAATTTTACTCCCCCCAATTATGGTACTAACTAATTCCATAAAAAAATTACTCAATCAACACATTTTAATGTATTTAATATTTTATCTGTAGAGTTCAATAGTATTCCATTGTATGTGTAAAACTATTTTACACCCACGTTGAACTTCATGATTGTGTTACACAACACTAATTTGTTACCGCAATGTAAATATAATTATCCAGACGTGAGTGTAAAACTAATTTAATTGACGGTGTATCTTCTATTGTCTCTTATTTGTAAGTTGTTTAATACTCTAATTTTATTTTTTTTAATTTTTAAACAGTCTTATTTTAAAATTTACTTTAGGGGTTGAGTTCTTTAGTGCACCATTCTTATAAGTGGTAAGTGGTATCTCGGGTACTGGTATTTAAAAATTAAAAATTATTAAAAAATTTTAACAATAGTCGATAATACTCTTTTGAAATAATAGTTTCTGACTCTACTTATTTTTATGAATAAAATTGCGATATGATTTATGTTGATTCAATACGCGATATATATATATATATATATATATATTAATATTTAAGTAATTATTTCAATAAATAAATAAAAAATATTTAGACTTTATTTCTAAGAGATGATGTTTATGATCGTTGAAATTTTAAATATTTTTTAAAGGCTTAATTGCACTTTTGGTTCTCCTATTATAGGTGAAAATTGAAAGTAGTCTCCCTATTTTGTTTGTTCCCAGTTTTAGTCCCCGAACAGAATTTGAGGTCAAATCATGATGAGTTGTCATTTTTTAATGACGTGTCAATAAATAGGTGACATGGCAGACGGTTACGTAGAATAAATTTATTATTATATTATTTCTGATTAAAAAATATAATTTTTATTTTCAAAAATCATTTTAATAATTATAAAATATTTTTAAAAATATAATTAAATTATTAAAATTAAATTAAATTAAAATAAAATTGCAGAACCCTAAATAGCGACCGCAACTTTTCTGGACCACTATTGCCTTCAGATGATGATCTTGAAGAGATCCTTAAGGAGCATGAAAGGCAAATCCAACAAGCTGTCCGCAAAGCTCGGTTGAATAAAAAGGCTGGACAGTGAGAATTGAATCACTATACAACCAAGTGAGAAATCGCAAGTGACATTTCAAAGGGTTTTGATTTAATTTGGGATGAGAGGACAATTGAACACAAGATTGTGGCTAAGACTAACATTTCTTTTTGGAAACTCGTCAAAATCTCACGATGCTGAGCTGAGAGATGATGACTAAAACTCGTGAGGCTTCAATGTACTTCTATACATTGGATATTCATAACTACTACCATAGAAGGTATTGTACAGTACAGAGATCTAACCAAAACAAACTTGCATGTTTCAGGAAGGTCTATAGTCTATAGAGCAAATGAAATCCATGGCGATCCATTGATTGTATAAAAGTTTATGGTTTATTAAATTAAAACACTAGTGGGTTGTTTCGTTTCAGATGCCGACGTCACTACCTTGTACATTTGGCCAAATTACAATTTTTTTTTTCCTTTCAAATTTAATGTGTATGTTCAGAGGTAGAAGAAAGCATTGGCATGAGAGAAGATATTATGTGCTTTTGACTTTACAGGTCCAAGAGGGAAACCATAACCTCCTTCCTCTTCAGGATTGTACTTCTCACTAACACATTTCAAACACGAAGACGAAAACGAAACAGAAACCACGAACACGAACTTGGAAACGAAATTGGATGATGATGAAGAAAACGAATCGGAACAGTTGCACGATTTGGGACTTTAGGGTTCAAAGATTTGGGGCTTTAGCTTGAAACATGTTCATATAAATTTGGGGCTTTAGGGTTCTCATTAGGATTCTGCAATTTTATTTTAATTTAATTTAATTTTAACAATTTAATTATATTTTTAAAAATATTTCACAATTATTAAAATGATTTTTGAAAATAAAAATTATATTTTTTAATCAGAAATAATATAATAATAAGTTTATTCCAAGCGTCTGCCACGTCACCCATTTATTGACACCGTCATGACAACTGATCGTGATTTGACCTCAAATTCTGTTTTGGACTAAAAGTGGGGACAAACAAAATAGAGGGACTACTTTCAATTTTCACCTATAATAGGAGGACCAAAAGTGCAATTAAGCTTTTTTTAAAATTAGTCTATGGTAGACTATGATACAAATTTGAATTTTCTCTCAAAGTGGTTGATTTTGAAGAGGAGAAAAAGTGTTATTTATGATTTTTCACGAAAATCATGTATTTAATGTTAGAAAGAGTCGATCAATCTATTTACAATGAAATATAAATAAAAATATTAATTAAAAAATTAATATATTTAATTAAAAATTTAGTTTAAATAGATTAATTTTTTAATTATTATATTTATTTATATTTTATTTTGAAGAGTAATATTTTTTTAATAACTAAATTTTGATATCATTTGAAAAACTTAAAGGCAAAATGAGACACCATAATACCACATGGATAGGAGGGATTGACGATGAGAACATTTCCAAATCAATGCATATGTAGCCTCCACTAGGGATGGCAATGAGTAGGGTTTGGGTAGGGTACTATAGTACCCGTACCCATACGCGCAGTTTAAAAAAATACTCATACCCATATTCGTACCCTCTTGGGTATCAACTTTAATACCGGTACCCTTACCCTCTGGGTACCTAAGTACCCGTACTCGTACCCATTACCCACAATTTAACTAAAATAAATCGATAAATAAATATTATTTTGTGATTAAATTTAAAAAGGATAAATACCACCTATAGTCCCTTAACTTAATTTCAGTTAAAGTTTTAGTCATTTATCTTTTTTTTTCCTGATTTTGTCCTTTATTTTAATTTTAAGTGACAATTTAATCTTTTTTGTTTTAAAATGTTAACAATGTTATCCTTTTTTTTACAAAAATTCATCAAAATTTTCAAACAAAACTCATAAATTTAGTTATATTCTTTAATATAAAATAAATTTTATCAAATTTGTAACTCAAATCTTCAAATAAACTCATATTTGTCATTCTTTATTTGATGTTGTTAGAGATAAAAATATGAGTTTATTTAAAGATTTAAGTTATAAATTTGATGAAATATCATTATATTGAGGATGATAATTAATTTTATGTGTTTTGTTTGAAATTTTTGATGAATTTTTTGAAATTTTGCATAAAATAAGGATAAAATTGTTGACATTTTAAAACATAAAAGATCAAATTGTCACTTAAAATTAAAATAAAGGACCAAATCAGGGGAAAGAAAAAGATAAAAGACTAAAACGTTAACTGAAATTAAGTTAAGGGACTATATGTGGTATTTACCCATTTAAAAATTATCCAAATATCATAAATTAAATCATAAAATATTATAAACCAAAATATTTTCTAACTCAAAACATTTCAAGTGAACACTCGTTATAATACACATTCAAATATCCATAATAATATTTTATGAAGTTGCAAGTCTTACGACAATATTATTTGAGATCAGTAAAAATAATTTATAAGTTGCAAGTATAATTATAAAGACACAATTAATAAGATATAATTCTTAGTTATAAAGTCACAATTATTTAACTATTAATCATAATCAAATTCTTAAAAAGTTTGCAAACGTTTATCTTTTGATTTGATTATAAATATTGTAATGGTTCAATGATATTAATAGATATTAAAACATAAAGAAAAACAATTAATTAAACTAAATATTAATATAATAAATAAATAAATAAATAATATATTTATATAAGTGCGGGTGCGGGGCGGGTACTATAGTACCCGTACCCATACCCACTTAATTTTACGGGTAATTACCCGTACCCATACCCATTATGCGGGTTTTTACCCTACCCAGGATTTTTTTTACGGGTACTCACTGAATATGGGTTTAATTGTCATCCCTAGCCTCCACGTCTTTGATTGATTAATGTTGTTTTCCTATTCATTCATGATGGAATGTGTGTGATTGTTTTGGTTGCTTTCTTTTAGAAAAAAGTTAGTTGAGAGAGTTGTGGTTGTGGGAAGGTTGGTTGGCATTCAATGCTAAAGAGGATTCTCTATCTAAGAGTCTGACAAACGGTGGGTTCGGTTGGATTTGTGATTATACTTTCAATTAGATTTAAATCGCAAATTCATTATTAAAGTTCAATTTCGATTATTGTATATACATTTAATCGATTCACAAAGTGAATGGTTTGGCGGATTTTTGGTTCGGTTTTTACGAATTACGTCAATAGCTTTTTCTTAAGCTTTGTTTAGAATGAGATGAAAAATAAATTCAAGCATCACTCTCAATAAACAACATAAGAGATCAAAACTTTTTTAAATGATATTAAGAAAATAATACAGATCTAACTTATAAAATTATAGATATGGCTTAAAATTTATTAAAAATATAATAATAAAAATAAAAAGGATAGAGAAAAAAATCATAAATGTAGAAATTGATGTTAGATTTGATTTTAGAATATTCATCGCCATCCACCACCATCTAACATATATGGTCTGAAAATAGAGTTTCGATGAAAAGGAGTTTGATAGATGACATCAATATGGAGAAAACAAGAAATTAAAATTTTTATTTTGATTGTTTTGAACGAGACTTCTACATTCTTGTAGTGATCTAATTAGAGAAATAATAAAATTGATGAATATAAATTTAGAAAAATAATTTATAACTATTTTTCATTTTTAACACATGTCAATTTATAAGTTATATTAGTTTATATCTAAAATCAAATCTAACATATCAATTTATAACTTCTTTAGATGTAAACTATTAGTAACTTATAAATTGATACGTGTTAAAAAAATTACTAAAGTATTGTCTCGACTGGCACATGAATCTTACCGAAAAATTGTAGTATCTTACCGAAAAATTGTAGTCACAAATCAATATATAGTGCCTTTAACGTGAAAGGGGCACTCTGCACATACTAGACTACTAGGTTCAATTTCAAGAAAGTATAGCTAGTACTAATTATGTCTATTATTTTGTATTAGAAATAGAGTTTTATGGATGGAATTCGGCCATTTCTAATAATTAATATTTAATTTATGTATATTTTTTATTTGAAAATCGTTTATACTCATCTGCTACATTAAATTATTTTTTTGGATTTTACATATCTCAAACTGGTAAGGATCTTTTGTCTATCCCTATTTTTATCCCTAATTATAAACACTAATTATTGAGAAAAAAAAATATCTCTCAGTATAAATCTCTTTTCAGTTTATTAGATATATTTATTATTATTTTTTCAAACGTAACTCTAATTAATACTTCTAATTTATTTTAGAATATGAAAAATTATTATTGAATACATCAATACATAAAAGATATTTTAGTCCTTTATTATACAAAATAAATTTATTATAACATTACCAACCCTTTTTTTAATAAGGGTGAAATTTGTAATAACCATTTATATAGTAAGTAATAATCAATTAAAGAAAGTAGTTATATATGGTTCAAATTTAAACTAAATCTATATCTTATTTTTTGTTTATATTTTTTGTTCGAGTAATAATATGGTAAAATTTCAGGAACAAACACGAAAATATGTCGATTGATTTGTTTTAAGTCACAAAAATGAACTCTTTTTGTTTTCATTGAATTTCAATTTATTTTTATTTAAAAAAGAATCAAAGACAAAAATGAAGGTCTAAATTAATTTCATTTAATAAATATATTTGGTGCTAGGGTTTCTTGACATACAATGCAACATTAGCGGAATAAATCGATGGGAGATAATAGTAAAATATGGTTGAATTTTCTTAGAAATTCAGAAAAGCATCAAATGAGACATGATGTATAGTTGGATTGGTGAGTTAGAATCTAGAAAAATTTAGAGAACAGAAAACATGTTGGATCAATTTGACTCGAGTGATTTAATTTTCAATTTCACATTTAGCTAATTGCCTTAATTAATACTTTGTCTTATGGGACAGATAATGATACAGTTATCAAACACTCTTGTCATATCTTCTTGTCTTAATAAACTCTAAAATATAATACAATTATTATATCTTGTCTCCTATAATCTGCACCAAATGAGCCCATGAAGATAGTTTATAATAATGACATTCCATTGATTAAAAGTAATCAAAAATGTCAGAGCTACAAGAATAAGTAAGCATTGTTGCAATACACTATACAAACAAATGTAAAATAAAAGCCGAGAGAGACATACATCTAAGAGTTTCACATACAACCAAGGAAAGAAAAGCAAAGGCATGTATAACTCAATGCTCTGATTTAACCCTCACGTCTCCATTTGGCAGTACACTTTGTGCCTGCGCCAAACGTTTCAACTCCTACACAGATGCAATAAAACCAAGATTTGTGTTAATGAAAATAAATAAATAAACATTATAAAGGCCTTACAATTGACTCAATGCTTCAATTTTGTCAGAAGTTCCTTCCATTTTGTTTGATTTGCTAAAAAATAAAGACAATACAAATGATTTTGTTTTGTTTGATTTAAAAATTTGTCACAATATAAAGCAGTATGAGATGAGACATATGACAAAAATCAACCTATTAGTTGCTCACTAAAGAAACGGACAGTTTGTTGGCATATGTACAACACAAGACAATTAAAAAGTAAAAAATCATCCCTTCTTTCCTTTCCAAACTCGCTTTCTCTCACCTACCCCTTCACTACACCATTTCAACTCCAAGTTCATGTGCAACATCCCCAAAATCATCATAAAAAAACAAATCATGTCGGTGATAACACTGAAATGCAAATAAGCAAATGGATCCAACCCCAGAGGCGTGCCAGTTATATTCCCATCCCCCAACCAAGCCTCCGAGGTGACAGACACTGGATCATGATTTCGATTAGACGCTTTGGTGCTACATAGAACTATAACGTAGCATAATTTGAACAAATCGTTATTGTTTTGCGATACGCTATTTAGTACAAAGTGTCGTCAAATATAGGTTATACGATATAGCACTATAGTGTAGAGGAATTCGAACAAAACTATTTACTGCAATCCAAAATTGACAACGCTGTGTAAACCACATAATAGCTACATCATCTTTTTTTCTTATTTTCTTTCTCAATATCTTGAAAGTTATATCTTTTTCTTCTCCCTGGATTGATGTTTCTTGCTTGCTTCCATTATCAGTCAATCAAAGAAGAGTAGAAAGGCAGCAGAAACACAAAGCCTGGTTTCTATTTGCATATCAGATCTCAAGGTGATGCAGGAGTATATGTAGAAAGAAAATCATCAGTTGCAATAAGCTACGAAGAAGGCGGTGAAGGAAATAAATGGGGATATCGCTAGTATGGCTACCATACAATTCATCAATCACTTCCACAGTGAAAGAAGAACACAGAAAGCAAAGGATGCCAAAATCATAGAACATATTTAGGATTGGAAACAAGAACCATCAGACCCTACATCATACACAATTTATTAAGAAATTTATATAAGGGATCTAATCTAACAAGAGAGAGCATGACATGTGCAAAGAGCTAATGTTGGCTATACAGTACAACCCATACATGGATCCATTCATGTAAGTGATTTGAATGGTAAAAATTAGCCCTTCTCACACTTTGCACACACACATACACGAATAAGGCATAACCACATAAAGATATGAGCCAAAACCATCATAGGACAAAAAAGGAGATTTAAGTCTAGGAACACCTAGGAAAAAAAAAAGGAATGACAAAAACAGAGGAAGTAGAAGTAGAACCACAGGTTTCAGTTAGGGTAAAAGATTACAGTAGAAAATACTCTTCAAGTTTGCAAAATAAAAGTTATGGGCTAGATGAATTCCTACTATGATCTTGAATGTGTTTCATCACCGTTTGGAGAAAAACTTGTCTAAGAGCAGAGATCAGGGATTCAGGATTGTAAAATTAAGAGAAATATGTAAATTCGAGTTCAGGGGGTGGGGGTATGAATTTTGATAACCATGATGGAGAGTATATTTAAGCGCACAACCTTGTCATGTCAAGATGGACATCCTTTATTGCAGTGGCAACAAGTGAACTGAGTGCCTAAATAGACTGAATACTTAACTCAATACAAAGGTATGCTTAATCTACCTCTAGCTCTCCACTTTGAATTAATCCAAAAAAAAAAAAAGAACACTCCACTTTGAAGGTGAACACAACAACCGATGGCTACAAAAATCATTTAAAAATAAAGGTTTGGAGTTGACGTAGAAAATCTTCAGGCATGAGTTGTTGACTACAAATTTAGTGGGAAAATTTCCTATGAAGCAATTGGGATCCCTAATCAACAGTAAAGAAGTTGATGTGCTAAGAAACTGAAAAGTGCAAGAAAAAGAACGTGTGCTTAAATTGGGATGATAAAATGCAACAGTGAGTTAGATCAGATCCCCCCTCCCCCTTCTCCTTAATTAACAGTAAAGAAGTTGATGTGCTAAGAAACTGAAAAGTGCAAGAAAAAGAACGTGTGCTTAAATTGGGATGATAAAATGCAACAGTGAGTTAGATCAGAGCCCCCCTCCCCCTTCTCCTTCCCTTAGGTGAAGCAGACATATAATTGGGATGATAAAATGCAACAGTGAGTTAGATCAGATCCCCCCTCCCCCTTCTCCTTAATTAACAGTAAAGAAGTTGATGTGCTAACAAACTGAAAAGTGCAAGGAAAAGAACGTGTGCTTAAATTGGGATGATAAAATGCAACAGTGAGTTAGATCAGAGCCCCCCTCCCCCTTCTCCTTCCCCTAGGTGAAGCAGACATATAATTGTTCAAAGCTATATATATAAATGAAAAACTGGGAACAGCCAATGATCTAGAAAGGTTATTCAATAGTTATGGATACATTGAAATAAAAGACCAAATAAGTAACACTTACTGCGGCAGAAGCAGCACGGCTCTCTCTAAAACTCTCAACCTCATCAGGGAAGTTCTGCTCCAGTTCCTCCAAAAGATGCTTGCGCAAATTCTGCCCCAAACAGAAATGTTAAGTTAGACTAAAGCAGTTCATAAATATATGGGAAAACCACATAACGTGAACAAAATAGCAACTTATTGAATAAAATCAAGAATTAGAATCAACCTTTAAAGCATCGGTTTTTCCTTTGGTGATCTGATTCTTTGCAATACAGTTGTTTATAATATCCCTGGTAAATTCATCTGGATTCTTCCCATCATCAATTAAACTAAAACCAGAAATAAGTCAACAATTAAATTCAAGTTTCAAAACATATTATGTCGTATAAAGAAAAACATAGAATCACCAAAGCACATAAAAAGCTAAAAGACTCACTTTACAACCTCCATAGGAACCTGAATGTTGCACTTTTCTGCCAATTTAACCATGTTATCAAGCTCTGCAACAAGACCATTGCTGGAAAATTCAAGTAAAATGTTATTAATTTGGGACATAGACAAAAAGTAAAACCAAAAAAATGCATTATAAGGATTGTGTAGAAATACATGCGTTGGAGGAGTGGCATTTGAAAGGCAGCGTTGAAGGTAGACACTGTAAGGTAAAGCTGGTGGATAAGGCCCAAGGTTTTCTGAATGGAGTTGCTGACCTGGTTCAGGTTTTGCATAGAATCATTAGCTCCTGCTGCAGAAGCTGTTGTGTCGTTTGATTGAGAGATCAACGTTCCATTTCCCCCCACAGATGGATTTTGTGAGGAATCCATTTGTGTTTCTCTATAAACTGAAATTTTTTGAACACATTCAATTCAAAATGCAAAAAAACTAACAAAAGCAAAAGAAAGAGAGTAAGTATAATGCATTGAGCCCAGAGACTACCGAGCAATTTTCTTCAAAGTGATTTATATGGTGCTAATGCACAAATTTAAATATAATGAAATTGCAAAATGTTCTTCCTACATGTATATCCAACCATTGGCAATAGGTATTATCATGACCACCCAAAAGAGACTCATAACGGGCCAAAATAATTTAGAGAGTCGAATTGTGTCCAACAAAGGATAACGACTACGGAATTAGGGTCTGTTTGTTTGTATAGAAAAACAAAAACTTCCCAAAAATGCTGTTTTCAAGTTTATTTTCAATAGCTAAAAAAAGTAGTTTTTGAATAACTATAAATATGTGTGCATCAAAGCTTCCTTTGTTTTCTTTTAATTCCTTTTTCAAAAGTCTCTTCTTTTCTATGGAAGGACATAGGGATCTTTGATCATTCTACAAATAACATTGTTTGCTATTAAATGGAAAACCTAACTAGTAGTATATTTGAATTAGGACATCTAGATAAAGGGATATAAACTCCACAGGTTGAAATAATATAATCAAATTTCTCATGATTTGAATAACCTAATGATTAACAAATATATTTGGGGAAAAAAACACAGCAGCAACCGAGTTATCAACATGAACAACCTATTGCACAATGATAAGCAAATAGTTAATCACTCTTTTTAATCGTGAATAGCGGGGACGAAAATCGCACAAAGTCGCGTTGGCTACAAGAGAGGGAAGGAAAACCTGGAAAACTGATTATGGAGGGCGATGACCTACTCTCTGGGCAATTGAGGGCAGTCAGAGTCAATATGGTTTATATGATTCGAACGGCAAATCAGCAGCGCTTTCTTTTGTTTTGATGAGAGCTGCTGTGAGAGACGCCGTGACTGGGGGGAGAGACGAGATTAATTGGACTGAGATTTGAGAAGATTTTAAAATATTTTTTAGTTATAAAAAAACTTATGGTATTTAATCAAGATTTCTAAAGAATAAAAAATCTTAATTGTTGTAGTATTAAATTATGATTTTTTTTTATGAGTTGCTATAATTTCAATTGAGATTTTTTATAATTTATAAATTATTTTTTTATATTCAAATTTCAAAAATAAATCTATTTTAGTGGATTAGATTTTGTTAGATATTTTAATTTAAAATATAAATAAAACAATTTTGACAAAATGTTTTAGATTTTGTTGACACTCCTAAAGATTCTTTTCTACCCGTTGCTACCAATTATTTGTCTCTCATTGTTCAGTGCTAGGTTTTTGCTTTCTTTTAAGTTTTTTCTTCATCATTTTCAGTTTCAATGTGACAAGTTGCTTCATGTTTTATTCTTCATTAGTTACTAATTTTTTTTCAATGGTTATTACTGAATATCGTGTGTCTATGTATATTCATTGAATCAATTCTTGATTTTTTTATATAACTGTACGTTTTGTTTCTATTCATCTATTACTTGTATATTATTATTATTTAAGATACAAGCATAATTGTGATATATTATAATTTTTTACACAAAAGATATTGTTCCAATAAGTTTTCATACTCAGCATTACTAATCAAAAAAGAAAATAATTATATATGTATTTATTGTTTAAAATCAAAAGTAGGAACATGAACTTACAAATTTATGAAGTATTAATATAATTTTAGATATGTGGAGAAATATTTTTTTTCAA
>JBBPBT010000036.1:4260538-4273461 GCA_037974875.1 Cicer bijugum
TTCTTAAATCCTAATATAATATACTAAATAAATATTAATTGTCAATATAAAAATTCTACATTGTGAAATGATCACAATTATTCATGAAGATAAGTAATAGTCTAACGATTGTGAACAATATAAAAACTCTTAGGATGTATAAATTAAATTATTGTATAATTAAGACCTCTTAGTATTTATATTAGTCTATCACTTTTTTTTTATAATAATTATTTAATTTTTACTCAATTACAATAATTATTTACTTTTTACTCAATTATAATAATTATTTGGCACGTTCTTAGATTTTGAGTCTTGATAAAAGACCTACAACCCTTAAATAAACACCTAGTACTAAACAGTAGTGGAGATCATAGTACCCGCACCATAGATTATAACGTATCTGTTTTTTTATTATTAATTTTAATTAAATGTATATAATATATAATGATATTTTTTATTGCTTTGAGATATGATATACTATATCTTCTTTATTATTTATAAATTTATAAAATTTAAAATACTGTAAGTTTAAAGCCCCTAAGTTTAATAAAATTTAAAACACCCTATTTTATTTATAAATAATTAATAAATAAGATAGATTGATAACTAAAGTTAATGAGACGTATGCAATTGATGAATCATTCTATAAAGTCTACTTCAATTAACAAATATCGATATTGTTAGACCAAATATTATGTTCTTATCCAAACTTAGAATATCTCAATTATACAAAAATTTATTTACTATTTTATCTATAAATTAAAAAAAAAATAGTTCTATTATTTCACAGTGATTCATTCAACTAACAATGTAACAAAAAAGTTATATATGCATCCAATCAAACTATCCCATAGTTTCACTTAATCATATTATATCTATATCTAGAAAATATCTAAATAGTTATGTGAGGCTAACTCTTAAAAACATGATGTGTCATTCCCTTGCAATGTTAAGATGTTATTCTGAGTAATATCAGTTTACTTATTAATAAAGCCTTAAGAGAGATTTGTTCTTCTCAAATCATGTAAGTTTCGTTTTTTATTCCATTTTGCTATAAAAAAATTACTAAATACATAATGGATTTATAAAACACTCGAAGTTTGGAAAACGCATTAAAATGCTTTTTTTTTAAAGAGATGGAAGGATTAAAAAAAAAAAAAGCATTTGGATGTACCCAAAAAAAAGCATTTGGAATTGCCATGGATGTTGGAATTGTATCGAGGTATCCCATGAGTCGCCACAGTTATCATCTTAATACTTGAAAAAAGATCAGCAGATTATATGGGAAAAAATCCAACAGAAGAAAAAACAAAGCTAGAATCATCTACAGCTGCAACTACTTCATACCCGTTGAAATTAGATGCAGTAGAACCTGAATTTAGATTGAACACCTCTCTAGCAACTGCACAGAAAGGATCTGGATTCAAAAAGTTGTTCGAGGAATCCGGGAACATAGGGACAAGGCACTTTGATTTTGCCATTCTTTATAAAGCACATTTGAATAATGGTTTAAATTAGTTTATTTGAACTTATCTAGTTTATCTACCGTCATAAGTAGTTGTGAGACTATTTAGAAGAGTTTATGTAAACGATTTATTTATGAGATGTTCATAAGATAAAATGTTTTTAGATTACTTCTATAAACTCATGAAAATTGTTTTACTTTATTTTAATTATGTTAAAGGTTTAACTATATTGTTTTTTCAACTACCTAAATCTAACTGAAAACAGAAAGCACACATGAAATTAAAAGTCGAAGACTCAGAATTTAAATATATACATAACAATATGTTCGTGAAGGTCTAGTAAGGAAGGATATATGATATAACTTAACCAGACTCGAGATTTATGAGTCCAGACTTTTGATTGATAAGCTAGCTAGCAATAGAAGTACAGTGGCACGTGAAGATGTCTCCACTATGCCATATATAATACCGGTATAAAACTGCATCTACTCTGTGAGAAGCATAGGAATTTCCTCCACTGGAGCAGGAAGCTGCAAGTTGCAAAAGATTTGTACAAGTTAGTTTTTCTCTGACCTTATAAGAACAGTTCTAGCAAAATATAAAAAACCAACACTGAATGGTGGTGGAGAGTGGAGAGGCAGGGGGAAAAGGTTGCATTTAATAATAAGTTATGCTCTTAACCCAATAAGCTTATATTGAATGCATTGACATTTTGACAACGCCTTAAACATCCCTAAGAGGTACTAGTAGTGTACTTGATTTCTTTACCAAATTTATCTTCTAACACACAATACAATTATTTATGAAGAAACCTGAATCTGGTAGCACAAATCATGCCTTTTTGGCAGAGCCGCCCATGAGAATTTGGGTGTCCTATGCGAAGTTTGAACTAGGTGACCTATTCTTATACAAGTTTTTGTTTTTTTATTAATCATATATATAAATAAATATAATAAGTGAAAACGTTCAAATCAGATCAAAACTACAACGGAATTATAGCAAATAGTTATACAATGTATTTATCAATACAAATATTGTTAAAAAAAAAATCTATCGATCAGAACATTTTTTTATAATATAATTTTTTTTGGTTCCCCTGAAAATTTGGGGCTCTGTGCGGTCGCACTCCCTACACATTCTCAGGGCCACCACTGCTTTTCGGGATACCACTTGCATATTATGTCAAAACAGATATATGAGTTCAAAGATTCCTATCAAAATTCAAATAAGAGAGACACGAAAGCTAATTGACTCTTTGTAAACTTGACTTCAATGCTTACATAACCATATTCAGGCTGAAATCATACTACAACTGATTAACCCCTCCTAGGGAATCTAAAGACATCCTAACTCCATCAACCAATGACTTAAGTCTTCTAAAATAAGTTCTTGATTTAAAAAGCTAAGTAATCCAAACAGTAAGGAAAAATCACCTGTTTGTCTTCATGACAAGCATAACAAATCATAGATTTGATAAATTTTGATTTGTTAACGCTGACAATTTGATTTATTAAGTTGGCAGATGTTTTACCTCACTTTTTTCACAGTAAACTGAACTATATCTTTAGGGTCGGTTTGATTCAACAGAGGGGAGGGACTTTAATGGAGGGGAAGGGATGGGGGGTGGAAAGGGGAATAGAGACAAGTGTTGTTTAAAAGACGGGAGGTAAGGGGAGGGATTTTAATTAAAGTTGTTTGATGCAAGGAGAGGGGAGGAATTTTAAATGGTTTTGAAGTTATTTTATTCCTCTCCCCTCCTCTCCTAATCTCCCAAAATGAAGAGGAAGCAAAAATAGGTCTAGAAGAGATTTTGCTCTCATCCCCTCTTAAAAACTGAACCAAACAAACACTATTTAAATATTTTCTCCCCTCCAATTCTCTCTGTTCAAACTCACTTCCTTCAATATATAACACCTATAAGTCAATAATAATAAGAAACCACTTACTACAGCCTTTGCGTTATTTGAACATCAAATTATAGATATCCTATGTGACACCTTATCTGTTTATTTCTCTCACTTCTTATCTTCTATAACCTACATTCATTTCAAAAATACACACAAAAACTAAAAGACACCATATTCGACATCTAAATTTTAATGTTCAAGAATATTTTTCCTTATTGACACTATCAATGTTAACCCATCTTTTTTGGGGTGGACTAGATTATAAGATTTTAAAATATCTTTTCACACAAAAAATTGTCATTTGTAATCCAATACAACCCTTAATGTAACAAATATTAAAAATCAATCAAAAATACATACTATACCATTGGCCAGAGTGCCAAACCTAACCTAGTGGAGATCATGAAAATAATAAAGCCAGTTTTGGCAGAATAAAAAGTTAGGGTATCACTCCTAAAGGGAATATATCAAATGAGGTGAGTTTTACAATGAGAGGATGGGAGAGTTAAATCTTGGTCATACAACCTTACATGGATGGTCATGATTAAGAATTATTTAAATGGCACATGATCACTTAAAAAATCCACATGACTTTTTTTTCTAATCTTGATCATCATGTATAGTTATGTAGTTAAGATTTAACTATTTCACCCTCTTATTGTAAAACTCATCTTTGATATGCTCCCGACTCCTAAATATTCCACAAGCATAAGAACAACCCCCTCACCGCCACTTCATCCTAACCTAGGCGCTATTTGAATCGGCTTACTTCAGTTTATTTAGTTGTATAAACACTAGTAAGACTATTTAGATGGCTAATGAAAACAACTTATGACATGACATGACCGTCAGTTGTTGCTTAAACTCCGTGAAAGTTTATGAAAACCACT
This sequence comes from Cicer bijugum, assembly GCA_037974875.1. NCBI lineage: Eukaryota > Viridiplantae > Streptophyta > Magnoliopsida > Fabales > Fabaceae > Cicer > Cicer bijugum. Next base: position 4,264,784 of record JBBPBT010000036.1, read on the forward strand.
TATATCTTATATGACATTGGTTTGACTTCTATTTATTTTTTATTATAAAATTAGCTTTAACATACGCAGTTGTATTTTACTAATAAGCTTTAACATTAGCTCTAACGTTTATATAATAAGCACTTCACTAAGTTGTTGATCCAAACATGCCCCTAGTCTAGTGTTCAAAAAACTTTAACCTAAAACTCACAATCCAAAAAATAAACAAATAAATGACCAATTAAAGAAAAAACGAAATTTGAAACAATTTAAAAAAGAGAGAGAAAATACCAGAGAGGAAGAGGATGGTAATGAAATTCCGTGGTTGCAAGGAGAAGATCTCAAGGAGTTACGGCAAGATCGAACGGTTTTAAACTGGTCAACATTAAGCTTCTTATTGATGATACCAACTTGGAAGTAGATATTATTAGAAGGAGGCAAATCAACCCTAATTTCATCAACATTAAACCATAAGAAGAGACGCTGAACCTGAATACCCTTAAGATCAGTGATGGAACCGTAGCTCAACTTCCCGGTGATGGTTTTTTCGTAATAAACGAGATAATCAAACTGTATGTAGCAAGTATTATCCAAAACGACGACGAATCGACCGTCATCGGAGAGTGTGTAGTCGGTAACGGTGTTAGGTAAGAGACCACTAGGGAGACCGAATTTTGGAAGTAAATCGTAAACGGTTTCTTCGGCTGTTGAATTTGTAACGGAAAAGAGGGTTATTGTTGTTGCTGCTATGAGGATAATAAACGCGTTGGATTGTTTTGCCATGTGATGTGAGTGAGTTAATAAGATGATGATGAGTTATAAGCTTATGTGTGATTTTCTTGTCAAACAAATGAGGACTACGATCTCAATTTTAAATAAATGGAGTGGAGTGTATCTATAGTATCTACCATACTCCCACCAACCCCACCCTATATGCTTGTTTTTGTTTTTTATATATCCGTTTAAAATAGTAACCCACTTTTTTTTTTAAGCACAAAATGCTTATAAATATTTTTATATAACTATAAAATACAAAGTAATATTTTATCTTTCTACATTGTTTAATCAAAAAAATCTATATAGCTTGATAACGGGTGAATTATAATTATTGAATTATTGAAAAACTTTTTTACTATTGATTATTTGTATGTGCATCAAGAAGTCTAAATATATATATAAATGATTGTGATTTAATTAAAATCTAAAATACTTTATGTTATAATATATATATATATATATAATAATTAATTGCTTGTATAAAATAGATATTTAATTTTTATACAAAATAAATTAAAATAGATATATAGTATATTGGCTCCCATTTTTGATGAATAATAGAAACCTTTATTTATTTATTTTCTTTTTGGCAAAGGTAATAATATGTCATTCACTGCTTTCTCTCTGAATTACTATTGTAGGAGTTTTTATAACATGGGAATCTTCCTGCAAGCCAAGGGCTAGGCGTGTTGCTTAGGTGATTTACACAATTCCAAACAATTATATAAAGTTAGTTTCGTTTTACTGAATTGTATAAAGTTACTTAAATACTGAATATTCTTAGGAAAATATTTAGGGCATGTTTGAAACACTTTTGTATTTTAATTTTTAAAAATTGTTGTGTAAATTTGATTTTAAAAATTGTTTTGAAAAATAAAATTAAAGAAAAAACTTGTTTGAGATACTTATTTTTAAAAACAGTTTTAGAGATGAGAAAAAGAGAAAATCTATTTGATAATTTAATTTTTTAAAATAGATTTTAAATAGAGAATTAAAAAAACTATTTGGTAATATAATTTTCAAAATCTGTTTTATTTTTATATTAAATAATAAAAGTAAAAAAAATAGAAAAATTCAACTAATAACTTTTAAATACAAGTAAAATATTTTAGTATAATTAATAAATATATTTTTATTAAAAGAATTTACTAAACACTTGTCTATTATTGTTCACTTCCTTAATTTTTTATAAAGTAAGATTAATTTCAAGTGAATAGAGTTTCAAATTTAATTGTAACATAAAAATATATTATTTGATCACTATTTTTAAAATTCAATTAAAGAAAAAAGTATGTAAAAATTTAGCATAGATATTATCCTTCAAGAACATCAAAATTAAGCCGAAACAACATAAGTATTTAAGAAATATCCACCAACATTGTATATAATAAAATCTAAAAGATAGTAATTTGTCCAACTAATTGTGATGGTGTACCCACATCCTATCTCTAATACGATTCCTACTCATTGTCATTTCAATCGCACCTTCATCAGATAATCTAGTTAAGTTATCGCCAGAGCTTGTTCCTTCTATGCCTGAACCTTCATTCACCCTCTCAAGTTCCATAGGATCCATTGCTTCCCATATGTTGAATAATTCATCTGGTAAATTCCACTTACGTATGTAGTTATGAATAGTACAACAAGCTATCACTATAAGTCTTTGTCTGGAAGGTTTATAAGGAGGCATCAACTTCAAAATAGGAAATCTATTTTTCAACACCCCAAAACAACGTTCAATTGTCATCCGTAGAGATGAGTGTCTATAGTTAAATAACTCTTCGAGACTCCTAGGTTGTCTACCTTGGCCTCTATATTCTTGGGCATGATATCTTTCACCCCTATAAGGAGGAAGCAAACCTCTAGTACATGGATACCCAGAATCAACGAGATAAAATGAACCTTCATAAAAAAAAATATGTTAGCTCTACTAGTTAAATTCATTAACTTAGCGACACATTGTAATTTTATTATGATATTACGATTTACCTCTAGGTGGCCAAGGAAATCCTGCATTTGGATTTGAAATTGCATCCAAAAAAACTTTTGAATCATGTGCACTTCCTTCCCACCCAGAATATACATATGTAAACATCATGTTGAAATCACAAGCACACATGACATTTTGCGTAATTGTTGTCTTTCTACCTCTACATAAAATTTGTTTCTCTGCAGGAACTCATGCACTTATATGTGTACCATCTATTGCACCTATGCAATTCTATAAAGCATAACACAATTAAATAGAATCATAACAAAATAATAAAGATAATTGAACCGAACTCAAATAGTTTTGATAATATGATGTGCATACCTTGAACCAAGGATAGTATTTTGAATTATTCTTAATTCTTTCAGGCAACTCTATGGACTCTTATTTTATGAGTTATTTTCCCAATCGACACACTGCCCTTAATACTTCCTTGAAATTGCGTGAGATTGTTTCTATGTTGGAAGCGGTTTGAAGCGACTCTATGACGAACATTATGCCCAATTATGAATAAAAAAGTGGCAACCTTCTCTTCAACAAGTACATCTCTTGAGTCACTTAGATAGTTCTTCGCTCTTAATTCATTACAAAAATTAAGAAAACATTCCTTCTTCATCCGAAATAAATCAAAACAACTTGTTTCAGATCCATTTAATACTTCAGCAACAAATTCACGACCAGATAATGATGATGTTAGAACCTTTCCTTTATTAAAGAATTTATGATGATAGTCATAGATCACATTACTAATAAGAAATTCTACAAAATCATCATCGCTTTCATTAGAAGTAGAATCATCACTTGTATCAACATCAAATGTGGTTACAACCTGTCATACAATTTCAAAACAATTCAAAACAACTCATAAAAAAAATGCATACAATTGTTCAGGAAATAGAAATAAGTACGCAACGATAAAGATCATAAACAAAGTACTAAGAGAAACACATATCCAATCACTATCACCACATATTCAAGTAACGTGTTATCCTTAAAGTCTAAGTACCCATCCACGTTTCCTCTCTTTAGACATTGCCATAAACATTTCCCTCCAATCAGGATTCATAAACTTTTCCAGGGTTTTTCCATAGATGTCATCTGGAATGCCTTCTATCTCTTCAAGAGCAGCCATACACTTAGTTAGAGAACAATCAAATGTTACACGTGAGGTAGCCTCCACACTCCTATCCCTACTCTTATCCTTACTCTTATCCCTGCTATACTTCTCTGCTCTCGCCAAAGATGCTTGAGCCCATGCTGCAAGCGCATGTCCCATTTGTTGTGATGTTGACTCTTTTTTGGATAGTACTTGTACTTTTTGTTTTCCACTTCGTGAGACGCGCTCCATTGCTTGTATATCATCGTCTGAATCATCTTCATCAACACGTACATGGCTTGCACTTCCAATGTTAAGGTATCGATTATCAAGCTCATTTTCTTCATCAGTATTTGGTGGGTCTTGTGTAGATGAATGGTGAAGTACTCCAGTAGCATTATTTTTGTTGAATAGGATTTCCAATAAGTTATAATGGTCACATCCTTTCTTTTGAAATTGAGAAGCTTTCTCATGTACCTGAAACAATTCAAGCATGTCATCAATTATGAGAAAATTTAAATAGTGAGGTAAAAACAGAAATAGAGTTTAATGTTATTTGAAGTAACACATAAACAAGAATGAGAGAAAAAAAAAACAATGTATTCCAAACTTACAATATTTACCTATCTGTTATGAAGTAAAACAATTTGAAATATCCCCAAATGGCAAGGTAATTTGAATACCAAATTACTGCTTGCTAATGGACCAGAAGTCGTAAGTATGTAGTTGTAGTTTCCTTCTCTTTGTTGAAAATAGTAATAATTATTAAACAAACATAATCAAATCAGTGAGCAATGATTATTAAATAGTACCTGAAGATAATTTCGCCAGACCTCTTCGCTTGCAGTAACAGTGTTGGTGTCTGCATTCCACCCAAATCCAGTGTTCTGCAAAAGTGAATAGAACTCGCGATACATGGCTCGTAGCCGATGCATTTTTGCCTTTAGTTGATCCGTTTTAAAGGAACGATTAGTTATATAATTCAGCCTAGTAGTCATTGAGTTCCATGTTCTAGCATGAAATATACCATTTGGCATATTTCCTTTTGTAACTTCATCAACCATAATATCAATAAAAGCTTTAGTTACAATGTCAGGCCAAAGCTTTGATTCAAGACTGTCAACATTAGTTGCCATCTATAGAAAAATAAGCAAACTCATGATCATAAAAAAAATGTTTAACTATAAAACCAAAAGGTTAAGAATTAAACAAAAAATTGCAATTGATTCTTAAAGAGAAATGTGACAGAATAAACACTAGTAATATTCTCCATTATTATTTCAAGAACACTATAAAAAAATGAAGAACCTAATAAGAAAAACCAAAGAATAATTAAGAAAAACCAATCTAACAATCTTGTGTAGGCTTGGGTGGCTTTGTAGCATGCAGGGCACTCTCACAGAGAAATTATGATCCTACTAAAGCTTCACGCCCTTGGGATATTGTAATTTCTTAGATATCCTGATGCTTTGTTGTTTTCTTTCCCGTTATTATCATTGAGTTTTCATTAAAAGTTTTTGACAACCTATAATTCTATAATACCATTGAAAGTTGGACCTTGCAAAAAGTTTTAAAATATTTTAATGATATCTATAATTTGAAGTGGAAAAATCCTTGAGAAATTGACATTAATGAAAAGTTTTACGCTAAACAATTTCTATATATTTGAACAACTTTTGACAAAGGGACAGATGTATCAATTGCCAAGTATGTTAAACAGTAATAGTGCTTGCAGTTTTGTTTCATTTTTTTTTCTTCTTGTTCTGCACTTCTGTTGTTAACCATTAGTTTACATGTGTGATATCACAGAACCGTGATGGATTTGTCATGGGGGAAGGGGCTGGAGTTTTGCTTTTAGAAGAATTAGAGCATGCTAAGGTACTTCTATTTTAGCCTAACAACTTAAAAATCAAACACAACTTAACTTCACAGCATGATGTGGAACATTTGTGATACTTATTTACACAATTAATCGTCTGTCTCATCCTTCATTTCCTTTCGAAGGTATAAAACACAGTTCAGTAACTCAGTCAATGAGTTGATAAAAAAAAATTCATAATCTATAACTTGGTAAGGAGCTAGGTTACCTGTGCAACAGAGGTAAGCCCAGCAGCGGGTGCAAGTACAGTAGGGGGTGCATCATGTGTGGCGGAAGAGGAGGAAGTCGTAAGGAATTGTGAACGAAAGCTTGAATTCTTCATTTTTTTTTTTAATTCTCCAACCTGTTTAGTAAACTATATGTATCGATGTTATTTTTTTAGGATCCTATAAAATATACAAGAAACTCATAACACTATATTTCATTTCAAAAGTAACAATTTTCCCTTTTGTTGCTTTTTAAGTATTAGAGTATCTTAACCATTTTCCCTTTTGGTCTATGGTTAAAAAATACCATTGTAGTGCTTCAGTCTCATGAAACTTATTTATTGTGATTCTGAAAACGAGACCTATTTATCTCTGCCTAATTTGCTTAATTACATTTATTCAAATACTAGAGGTTGTTAAGGGGCTTCAGTGGAAAATATTGAGTACTGCTCTATTCCAAGAAATCTTAATCTGAAATGAAATAATAGTTTAGGCATTCAAATCAGGCTGAGTTTTGCAATGTAAAATATGAAACTCTTTTGTTTGTCCCATTTCTGGATGCATGATGCGGCTTATAATCTCAACAGTGGTGGACAAATATTATGAATATTCAATTATCGAAAACTAATGGGATTATACCATCAATGTAAACTGCCAACATTTAATTTGGCAAAAACAACACCATTGTAATACCAGTGCACTCGAAAAATAGCATTTCTTAAAGGATGATTTATCCCAGCTCACTATACAAAGAATTTTGCAGTGAAAGCACTCGAAAAATAGCATTTCTTAAAGGATGCTACTGTATTGGCGTCCAGGATTCATAACACAAAGGAAACACCAAATTTAAACTCATTGATCTCATATATATGCTAATATTAATTATAAATAGATCATGATTCATAACACCAAGGAAATCAACAAATGAAACCAACTTAATTAGAAAAATAAAATTCAATTTAAAACCCAAATTCAAAAAAACCGTAACCGAAAGAAAGGAAAAGAAAAACTAACCAAAGAAATTATCAGATAGAATGAAGAACACAACAATGATCTAGAAGAGGGAATGAAGTGGATGAAATTGATCAAATCACGAGCTAGAGTTGGAATTGCAAAGTTAGGGTATATGTTAAGCGCTATTTCCATGGCTTCCTCTAGTTTGCGTGTTTGCGTTTTTGTGTTATGTCTACAGTAAAATGAGCAAATTTTTTAATCTTATAAGTTCCACATAATTACAATTATGCCATTAATGAAAATACACTCTTTTCCGTGTTTTTTCTTTTTAAAATTTAAAATTGAAAAAACCAAAAGCAAAACACTATTTACCAGTTTTGCTTTTTTAATTTTAAAAACTACAATATTAAAAACAATTTTATAAATCAATTTTTAAAAATATGTAACCCAAACAGATTTTTTAATTTTTAAATTTTTAAAAACTAAAATAGAGTTTTTAAAATTCAAATCAAACAGACCCTTACTCAGTCATACTTTAATTTTGAAGCATTCATCCTATCGCTTATAGAAATAGGTGGGTCATACAATTAAAGCAGGATATATTTATAAATAGGCAATACAAAGATACTATAATGTAAAGGCAAATTGTTTGCCTTTTTGGAGGCAATTGCCCCGTATACACAGATCCGCGATTGGTTTCTACGTGTGTTTTTCAAATTTGATTTTAATGTTGTTTTGTTTATCGTTTTAGTGTTCTTTAATATTTTATTGTAATATTTGTTTAATTTAATTTAATAAATTAATTTTTATTTATTATTATATTTTATCAATTAATTTGATATTATTAAAATTATAGATTTAAAAATATATATATTTCAAATACTTTAATTTTATTACGTTAATAGATATTTTTGTTGTTGTATGTTATTAATTTAGATAATTGAATTTATTAAAAAATAATTTTTTTTTATTTTAATAATTTTGAATTTATGTATTTCTATTCATTTAAATAAATAAAAAATTAGTAAAAAGAATATCCAAACTCGTGGAACGCGAGGGCTTACAAAGATCTTTTAATAACCAAACTCCACCCCAGGCTTCGGAAGTTGCTCGAAAAAAATCATGTAAATGATGTAGTTGTTATAAAAATGGTCAATTATAGTAGTTCGGATACTTTCCATTGATTTGAGGTGTATTAAATGTATTCAGATCCACCAAACGTAGCATTTTTAAATTTATATTTCCTGAATATTGATATTGAAAAAAATGGATATAATCGTAACCTCAACTATAGGATGCTTAAGTGAGGTAAGTTATGAATTATGCACAAATTTGTTTTTATAATTGGATTAATAAATTATACAATTAAATCATAAAGGATATGATATGATTTATTTATTTAAAGATTAAATAAGTTTTTTTTTCTTCTTATGAATATATTTTTCTTTTGTAGGTCATATAAAAAATTTATTTTAACAATCATCTCTTAATTAAATATTTTGAGTCAATAACTTTGATTCCTATTTTAAGACAGTTTTTATGAATGTTTAAAATATTATAAGAATTATCTTGCAAAAATTTTAATTTTTTTAAGAAATGATGAATGAAATATGATTTTTATTTTTATTTTTTTATTTTTAGTGCTTAAAAATTAATATTTTATCAAAAAAGTCTAAATTTTATAGAGGAGATTTTTAAAATATTCTAGACATTCTTGTAAAAAATTAATTGCTATACTTGAATTTACTTATATGCAGAGATCATAATTGTTGATAGAAAATATTTAAAAGCTTATTG
>JBBPBT010000036.1:4290891-4304949 GCA_037974875.1 Cicer bijugum
AATTTGTTTAAATACAAACATCAAACATATTAAGTTAAAAAACATTAGACACTCGTGTGTTTATCTATGTTAGGTTTTTTGTTTGTGACAAAACCTTATGTGATAGTAATTTGTCTGCAATGATGAAGCCGGATTATTTGATGATTAATATTTTTTTTATCTTGTCATTATTAAAAAGAGACGATAAATTTATTTTAAATAATAATTATTTAATTATTTATATAAAAATAGATATTGGCAAGTATGTTTATACAACATGAATTATGAATGAATTTGATTATTTAAAATATTTTAAAATAGATAATGTGAATTTTGATTGTTTTAATATAAATATACCATTTATATAAAGTATAAACAAAATTAGAATGAAGATGTTGAAGGTGATATTTGATATTTTGAAATCGAAATCTAAAAGTATTGAATCCGGGATTTTATTAAGGTAAGCATTGCAATAATTATAAATATCATTTTGCCCCCAAAAAAGGAGTGGCTATCGAACAAAACGAGTCCATCGAATCGAAGCCTCCAACGCTTTGGTTTCTTCATCACCACCACCCTTTCTTTATTTTCACCATTCTCTTTCTTTCTCTCTCTCTCTCTCTCTCTAAAAGCCACAAACAACCAACTAACCGAAAAAGGCAAAAAGGGCTTTTCCGACTGAGATCTAGGGTTTCCATCCATTCTAATACTGGATAGATATTCATCCAATCAACATCAAGGTTAGGAGGTGGTGGTGGTGGAGGAATTTAACAACATGGATTCCAATTCCCATGGTAATCTCGATGAGCAGATTTCTCAGCTCATGCAGTGCAAACCCTTGTCTGAGCAAGAGGTAATCTAATTTCCCTAATCCCTTTCATTTTCCTCCACATTTCTGATTCGCGGATCGGGATTTTTTGTTTCTTGCTATTTTTTCATAGATTGTTATACTGTAGCTCGATTCGTTTGTTTTGATTCGATCTGTTGCATGTTGTACCGATAATCGATTTCCGTTTCTTCTTTCTTGAGAATCTGTCTTGTTATGGCTACTAGAATGCGCGTTTTGTTGCACATTCTTTCAGATTTGCGGAATTCGTTTTCGGTGATTTTAGGTTTTTAATTAATTTTCACTGTAGCGCGTGGTTCTTTGGTTGGTGAAAGGTTGTTACTTTCTGACCTAGGCCATTTTGTCATGATTAATGTTGTCATTTCTGTATTTAAGGAATGGTTTATGGTAGATTGTTTACACTGACTGAGGGATGCTTGAAAAAGGAGAAAAAATGCCTTCAGTTTATTTGCGTGTCATGTGTTCTTTAGGGATTTTTCAGATTGGGTGATATGAATTTTATAGTAGGAGAAGGAAGATTGGATTATTTCATGAGTTATTGATCAGCTTTATTGGGGAGGAGACTAAGTGATAGAGAATGAATGTGTCATGTTAAATGCAGAGTGAGACACGCAGCTGCCATTTGAAGCTCCTAAAAGTGGAAAATGCGCTTTTTGTTGGTTATACATACATACATGAAAGCAAAAGGTTAGGAGAGTTGAATATTGGTTGGCAATGAGTTTCTCGAAGAAGTTTAGAGCTTCTAGGACCTATAATCTCTGAGTTAGGGCTAAAGCCAAAACATCTGGTCTATTGTATGTTCTTTTACCGGATAATCTGCGGTGATTTCAAAATGTTGGGCGTTTTAATTGCAGAAGCTGCCAGCAAGAAGACCAAGGAAAAATACCAAAAAAGTTGGTTCCTTGACTGCACTTTTTAGTGAATAAAAATGTCCCCGCTAAGGTCATGTACTGCTTATTCCATAAGGCATCTGTAATGGTCAAGCTAAATATTTCGTTTTTGTGCATCGTATTAGTGGGTGGGTCCATGGCCTAGGTGTTCATGAATTTGGATCAATTTTTTTGGCAGAGTAGCTAATAGCGCTGAACTGGATTGCTATGATTTTGGATCAATTTTCCCTGTTTAACTCACATTTTTGTACTGCAATTCTGAACAGGTACAGTCCTTGTTTTGTCCACCCCCTTTTTTAATTGTCTATTAGTTTTTATAGGAGGCTTTTTATGGTATTAGACACTTTCTAATTGGAAGCACTTAGAATTGGAAACTGGAGAATGCTTTATCCATTGAAAAGATCTAGCTGCCTCTGTTGCCACCACCTATTCACACCTTTTTGTTCTTTTTACCGTATTGTTAAATAGCGGCCATGGCAGAATAGTGTGGCGGATTTTGTGCCAGCCGCCATTGGCAATTTGTGAGGTGCCACTCGCCATGACAGCTCCAATTGGGTTCAATCCCACATTTATATTGGTTTCAATTGGTCTCATATTCCAATTGCCTCCTAGCAGCCTTAACACACTATGGCCAAACCTCCTTTTATATGGCAGCTCTGGCCTTTGTTTTCAGGTCTTTGCTCTTTTGCCTGTTACACGAAACTTGGTTGTTTCAGCATCCTTTTTTTACATAACTCTGTACTCTTTTGATAAGTAATAATGTGCACCTTCTATTTTAGTCCTTTTGCTCCTTGATGGTAATTTTGAGTCTAGAATGTGACTTTTGGTTATTGATGACGAATATGTCTTTTAATTTTTTTGTTCAAATTTCTCAGCATTTATATCTGTGTAGTATAGATATTCAATCTTGCATCCATGATCATTGGTATAGCAGCTATTCTCTTATCTCACTACCGCACAATAGCATTTTTGGGCCGTGCTTTGTGACTCTATGTAGGATTGGTGACAATGTTTTTGGGGTGAAAATCGGAACTAAATGAATCATTAAAGTTCTGATTGGATAACTGAACCCCACCAACGGGTCCCAATCAGTTATGTTCTGGTTGGTTCAATTATTTTTAGGCCAAACACCTGTTTTTGAAGTTAAAAATCGGACTGAAGTTCGTTTTTCTCTATCACATGACTCAATTAACAGCAAATTGGCTATACAGTTTTTTTATAGAAACATTATGGTATGCAAGTATGTGAGAGAATTAGGATTAATTTACACAGGTACAAGACTTGTGCATTTACAATGCTTAAATACTCAACAATTTAATAATTCAATTGTTGAATCTGTAATATATTATATTTTTGAGATTATGCATGAGAAATTTTCTTAACTTGATATTGATAAAATTTACCATTTGTAGAAATTTTAAATTTTGTTAAGTGGTGTACGTTAGACTTCCAAATAATGCCAACGGATATCGACTCTCTCTAGCCCCGTGTATACACACAGTGAGATAGGTGTTATTGCACCACAAACGTTCTACATATATGCCTATATCTGTACTCTCAATCAAAGGAACGGATTGTAACTTGACTGATTTGTTTTGATTATGGATAATCCACTGTTATTGTATCTCTTACATAGTTGAGATTTACTTTTACTTTCCAATTTACTTTACTTTCTTAATATATTTGAAGACTGTAATCTATTTCCTGTAAACCAGTTTGGTAGTTTAGGTTGGTCTTTATCTTGTATTTACGTTATTCTCTTTTGCCATTGAGATAATGTGGTTCTTGTTCATTTTTTGATCCTACTCTGACTTCACACTTGCACTTTTATATGCAGGTAAGGGTCTTGTGTGATAAGGCGAAAGAAATTTTGATGGAAGAAAGCAATGTCCAGGTATGTTTGTGTTTTTTGTCAGGATGTTTTGTATATTTGTACTCATCAGTATAGGGGGTTTTATGCATTGGTTTCTTATTGCGCCCACATTGTTAGCATTATGCACCCTTCCACCCTCAATTTGTGTCTGTCACTCTATTGTCAGTTGAGTAATGAGGAGTTCTCATTAATTGTTTGGGCTGTGCTGGGATTTCATTTATGATGGTTTTGAATTTCTTTTATGAGTTTATGTGGTTTTAACTTATGATGGTTTTGTTTGAATGAGAAAACTAAAGATTTTTTTATTTGCCAACAATTGCAGCCTGTAAAAAGTCCCGTTACAATTTGTGGTGATATTCATGGGCAATTCCACGATCTTGCCGAGCTTTTCCGCATTGGAGGGAAGGTATTTTTCCTCATAGTTGGTTTTATATTTATCATTTATTTACTAAATTTATGAAAACTTGTTAGATGTATAAACTAATTAATATTTGGAAAATCAGGAAATGCTATGCATTTTCACTATTGTGAAGTTAGATTTGGCTTATTTTCTGATTTCGCTGTAGAAAGGCCTTCCCTTTTCAATGTTTTGCTACAGTTTAGTCCTTTCATGTTCCAACAGCCAGACATTCAAGTTTGGTAATTTAATAGCTGTAAAAAATTGAATTTTCACCAAATTACCCTTGTAGTGTCCTGCAATCACATGACACCGTCGTTTGATTTTTTTGTTCAGGGAGGTTTTCTTTTCCTTGTCCAGTTGTATTAGAATACAGGGATGTCCTTTTAGTATCTTTGGTCCCTTTGACAATAACTCATTGAGCGCATTTTTAGACCTGATTCTTACTTTTTGATGCAGCAGCTTCTCGTAAAGTCTTCTTTTAAATTCAGAAACGTTATCCAGTGATGATTGCCTTTCAGAAGCTTTTCATACTCTGTCTCTTAGTCTTATTATAAATTTTAGAACTTATGTGCTATGAATTTGTTTTGGAACTGTTCTATTTTGTCCAGATATTCTTAGCATAGCATTACTTGCATTTTAATATGTGTTTTCTTGCTTCTACTTTAATATGAAATCAGATGGTCAAATACTAATTTCTGGTACATTTTTCTTGCTGGTAGTGTCCAGATACAAACTACTTATTTATGGGAGATTATGTTGATCGTGGCTATTATTCTGTCGAAACCGTAACGGTAAATACAAACTATTATACTTTACTCTATTTTTTGTTTGTATTTGAAACTGAAGTATTTTGTTTGTCATTATGCTTTCACAAGTCTTGTGTTCTACTGAAATATTGTAGGAATTGAATACCGTGTCGGTAGTTTGATATCTACCTTCCAAGTTGATAGCTGTTATTTTTTAAATTGCATATTTTGGATGATGTTTATTTTGCTTCCAAAAGATGTTTCTTTTGTAAGTAACATTTTTGGCACTAATTAAACTATGCAGCTTTTGGTCGCCCTTAAAGTGCGTTACCGGCAGCGCATTACTATTTTGAGGGGGAATCATGAAAGTCGCCAGGTTTGTTCTAGTCTCTATCACATTAACTTTCTGACAGTAGAGTATTATAAGATGACATTAAAAATCCTAATTCAGTCCTCAGAGACATTGTCTGTATCAGTTGAGTTCTTGACAATTTTTTCCCCATCAAATACTACTGGAAAGTTAATATTGCTCCCAATTGAATGCTTTCACTCTTATCAGATGAAATAAACTATATTCTATCTCAGAATCATTTGATGTCTACTCTTTCTGAGGACCAAAATATTTTTGTCTTGAAGAGTTATACCATTGAATTTGATAAAATAATTATAGTTAGACTTTTTACTAATTGGCTGATGTTAGGTTATAGTACTGAGTAAACTTGACTTCCTAGTTCAGTAATTTGCTTAGTTGTTTTTGTATGTTTTAGCTTTGAACAGTAATATATGATATGAACTTTGTGATGCAGATTACTCAAGTTTATGGATTTTATGATGAGTGCCTACGGAAGTAAGTACCTGCTAAATTCACTTTTTCAGGATGCCTTTGTTTAAGATAACTTTGATATTGATTATCACTGTCTTCTATTCAACACAATTTTGTGAAATTTTAACTGTGAGTCCTTTATTCCATATTAATAGTTTAGCACTATTATTATTATTATTATTATTAATATTTTATTTTTATTGTGTATTGTTTCCCTATTAACAATGTTAAGGATGTACTACATTTCGGGGTGGGGAGTCCAATAGAGAGATAGACGAAAAGCAAGAAAACTATAGGTTAAGTTATTAACAGAGATTTCGATTTAATTGGTATATCATCATAATATGATTCATGATAGGTAGTGTATGAACATTGGTAAGTAACCTATTGTTTTTCAATGGAAGATCTCGTTTTTAATGGAAGATAGTGACTTTTAATTTGGCCCACTTTCGCCTGTTAATAGCCTAATAGTTAAAACAAAATGCTAGATTGTTGTCATGTCATAGCTTAAGTTTTTCACCCGCATTTTGGTTAATCTTTTAAGATTGAAAAGCCTTGAGATTTGGTTCATGGATCAACAAGAAACAACGACATTACTGAATTAAGTCTTACAACAATACCTATTATCTAAGCCTTTTCCTACTAGATGGGGTCAACTGCATATACCAAGTCATAATTTTCTGTCATGTATTAAGTTCAAAAGTAGAACATTTATCTTAGTAGTAACTAGCAATCAAATTACCAAGACATATAACACGATTTTGTGACTGACCTTTAATGAAATTATGTTGTCATTGATTATATATTATAGGGTTTTTGAAGCTAGTTTGTTTTTCTGTATTTTGTATATGTATATTGAAATTAAATATTAAGACTTAAGATGGCATTACTTTGTTTAAGAAACTTGTTTCCTCCCATTTTACTTAATAACATTGCAATGTCATGTTATAAAAAAGGAAGACGAGCAAAATTAGTTGACCATACATAAATAATGATGGACTCTGTATCTTACTCTGGTGGCTTCTGCATTTTTCCATCTTGTAATAACATAACCACATTGTCACATCAATATCCATGTTAAAGTTGTATATAGTTATAAATATTTCAAATTTATTTTTCTAACGAAAATGATTTAGATTTCTTATGATATTGCTAATTAGGCTTTTTGCTTAATTTAACTCGTTATCTATGGCATGGGTCCTTTTCTTCTGTTTGATAGTTGTTATAATCTTTTTCTTTTTAATTTCATTTTAGAACTTTCATATTTAATGTTGTGCAATCCTGGATCAATGAATATTCTTCATATTTGATTTGCAGGTATGGTAGTGCTAATGTTTGGAAGATGTTTACTGATTTGTTTGACTACTTCCCATTGACAGCATTGGTTAGTATGCTATTACGTAATTTTGGATAGAACTATAGGATATTTTGTTTTTGCCTCTTATTCGAGTTATTAGTATCATTTCCAGCTTCATGTTTTTTTTTGTTTAGTAGTTATATTTCTGCAGGGTGCCTTTAAGTTGTTTCTAGTTACCTGTGTCTCTTATTTCCTTCTGAAAAAGTATGCTCCTAATACTATTGTTATATTGCTCTTTAAACTTCACGACATTCCACCCATGAATATATTGCTCTTTAATACTATTGTTATATTACACCAAGTTTTCCTGGTTTTCCATAAATAGTGTTTCTGAAGTAACACGTCCTTCTATTTTGAAGGTTGAATCTGAAATATTTTGTCTTCATGGTGGGTTGTCCCCGTCTATTGAAACCCTTGACAACATTCGTAATTTTGATCGTGTGCAAGAAGTTCCTCATGAGGGACCCATGTGTGATCTTCTATGGTCTGATCCGGATGATCGCTGTGGTTGGGGAATCTCTCCTAGAGGTGCTGGATACACATTTGGCCAGGTAATTAGTTCACTGTATAAATCTTAAATCAATTTTGCATGTCGTCATTGTTTTTTGTTGACTGTTTATGCGTATTGCTTTTACAGGACATATCTGAGCAGTTTAACCACACCAATAATTTGAAGCTGATTGCTAGAGCTCACCAGCTGGTTATGGAAGGATATAACTGGGGTCACGTAAATACTTAATCTCCCTTAGTTTATTACTGTTTTCATTCATGGTGATATATGGCTTATTCATAGTGCCTCATTGCAGGATCAAAAGGTGGTTACCATATTCAGTGCACCTAATTATTGCTATCGCTGTGGGAACATGGCATCCATCCTTGAAGTTGATGATTGCAAAGGACACACATTCATTCAGGTTGAGCTTATTTTTTTGTTTCCTACTCAAACTACTTTTCATTTGGGTTGAGGTTATTCTAGTTATGTTTTAACTGGCTAACTTGAAATCAATATAGTTACTCTGAGACAAATTCCTTTCAATGTTGTGATTAGAGTTTGTTACAAGAAGTTATGTGTTTCTTAATTTTTAATACCAGTTTGAGCCAGCTCCAAGGAGGGGAGAGCCAGATGTAACCAGGAGAACCCCTGACTACTTCCTATGATACATACAACTTTGGTTGAGTTGCTGTTGCCAGCAGCAACTTGTACCATGCAGTAATGTGCAAGCTCATCTACCTGTTGAAATCAGAGCTGTGAATCAAATTGATCCTTATTTTCAAAGTTAGCTTCAGTGGACGTATTAATTATTGAATTATAATTGAATCTTTCCAAGAGGAAGCTGAGGAGCAGGCGATGCTATTGTGGGCATGTGTACTATTCCAGCATGCAATGTATCAATTTGAATGTTTCTCCAAATTTTCCTTTTCTATTTATTTGCAACTCTGTTGACCTTTCTTTTCTCATTTTAGGATTATCGTTAATGGGGATGGGTTTCTGTAGATGGATAATGCTTTGACACGATCTTCTAATGGGTGTTTTATGATTTTTTTAAACTGGTCTTGTGTAGTCTTGTTTTCTTTGTTTTACTTGAAATGAATTTTATTTTTTCTAAAATTTATGTTAATTCTTAGTTTTGGCTATTTATTGACATGCATGCTGATGGTTACCGATGATTATCCCGTGCGAGAGTTGGACTTTACATATTTGTATATTTGTAGCTGAGGTTAAAAATTAAATCAAGCGTACATAATTTCTAACACTCGTGCCTCATTTCTTTGAAAAAATGTCATTCCAAATAAATGGCGGGACATATTTTTCAATCAATAAAGCTAACAACATATTCTTTATACATTTTTTAATATATTATTTTTATTAGTTAAAATATACATGAATCTTCCACACTTTCTTGACATAATCGAAAATGACAAGTCCAAATTGTGTGGTATGGCTTGCTTTTAGTATCTAACATACGAAAGAAATTCAACACTTTTTTGACATAATTGAAGATGACAAGTCCAAATTGTGTGGTATGGCTTCTTGCTTTTATCATCTAGCATACAAAGCAAACTGCGGGTTTACGTGCCTTTAAATTAGTTTCAAATTTGGGCTAGCTGGCACAGTAAAATCAGGTTGTTTTTTCACAGAAACTGATGTTCTGTTTTTATTAGAAATCAAAAGAAAAAAATCGGTTTAGTTGTGAGATAAAACAGAATTGGTGCGTGCGATGGTTTAAAATACATCAGCAATTTGTGAGTGATTTTGGGAGTTGGAAACACATCGTAAACACCTTGGGTTGGGTTGGTTGATTAGATATTGAGATTGTCAATTTCGATTTCATCTCGTTCCAAGTCAAAGGGAAATAGTAAAAGCAAATACAGATGCTTTAATTGTCATTGAACCGGTCATTATAAGGATTGTCCCGATCACTTTTAAGTATTTTTTCGTAACTTAAGTCTTAACTACCCTTAGTCTCTTAATCACAGATACTTCAATTGTTGTTTTCCTTCTCATTGACAACATGCCTCCCTTTTGAATCATTATTGAGTGTCACTGACAACATGCTCTCTGTTCCCATCAATCCCTAGCTTCTATACATAAAAAATAGAAAGTGCAACACTAACAAATGATCAAGTTTTTGTTTTGTTTGAGAAGCAACAAATTATCAAGTTATGTGTGACTTGTATATCAAAACTTCATCAAGCGTAAAATTCATGCCTAGACATACATATCAAAACTCAGTCAACTCCAATGTTGATCAAATTACCTACCATTTTAATATATACAAATGATTTGATATGTATTGCTTATCCGTTGTTGATGTAAAAATTTTTATGCTATCAACAATCACATATCGTCTTATGTTTGACTTCTAAGATAATTATGATTATAGTCAAATAGTTTTAATTATGATCGAATGATTATAATTAATTGTCAGCATAAAAAATCTTAGAGTACCAATGCATATAAATTAAATCCATATATGAAATAACTAATAAAACTATAACATATTGTATTTACTTATCATGCCTAACATGCATACTTACATAGTGTATCATTAGAGTTGTGTGTAGTATTTCTTGTATAAAAGGGTATATATAATGTTACATGTCACTTGGTAACTTCTTTCCAAGCGTTATAGGCTTAAATGCAGCCAACACCACAGAAACTTTACATGCAAGAAATCCCATCATTCCAACTATGAGATCTTTTGGTGTTAAGATCACTTCAAAATCATCTCCTGAACTATACTTTAAAACAAATACAGCCAATCCTATAGCCAATGCCACACTTAATATAGGACCCTTCAACCCCCTAAACAATGCATCAGTTCCTCTCTTATTGCTGGAGATTAATTTTGAACCTGGCAATCCATCCACATACCTTTGCAACAATAGCAGATACAAAAAGCCTCCAATTCCGCCAATAAAGAAAGCGAACCCAATATTTTCCCCAGCTGAGAGGGAAGCAATTGACGTGCCAAAAAATATCAGCACAGCATCATAAAATAGCAATGAGAATTTCAAATTTGCGTATTCCATCGTGCTCTCTTCCTTTGAGATCTTAGGACTTGGGAGGAGCAAGGTACTTTCATAAAGTAGTCCTTTGTTTAACAAACTTATAGGATCAGTCCCTTCTAGCTGAGTCACAAGACTAGGTCTTAACTCCAACATGGACAGATCACTTCCTTCACCAAGCAATGCATCCTCAACCTGAAAGTCATACTGGTAGCCAGTGTACTGTGGTTGCACTGCTTCTTTTGTCAACATTGGTTGTGATTCACAATTAATGGCCGTTAAGGAAATACTTCCTAGGCGCCATTGACCTGACCTTAGAGGGAGAAGAAGAATACTGTTAAAGAGTTTAACTCAACTGATTGTACCTATAGATGTTTGTTGCAAAGTGACAGATCCAGAAATTTTAAGGTGTAGGGTTAATACTCTAATAATATGTAGATGTAATATATGTTAGGGCAGCTAATATATGATAATGTTTATAGTATTGAGTTTATGGAATCTTAATGAGGGAAAATGGCTTTTATGTGCCTCAGGTGGATTTGTACAATGCTTTTAAAAATAACTTTTTTTTTTATTTTAACATCAATTTTGAACAAAATTCAACAACTTTTTAAATGGATATACTAAGATTGGATAACTCAATAACCATCAAATGAACTTAATCAACCATAAGTTTAAATATTATTAACCACGATTTCAAGCGTCCAAGTTCCAACTACGTGTTGATTTGAACATTTGAATATCAAGGTTAATCACATTTAAATTGGTGGTTGATAAAGTTCAATAGATGTTTAAAATGTTGCGCACCTGATATATCTATTAATCGAATCTAACACTTCATTAACTATTTAAAAACCAGAATGTGTGCCTAATGTCAGATGAAGTTTAACTTTACACATGATTGCTAGCAAATAATGCAAGTGGTATTTTCCTCATTACTTGCACAATTTAAGGGAAAACAGATGTTGATTAAAGATACTTCAAAAATGATTGAAGGTCAAGGGTGATGTCTACTGAATCTTAATCACTCCAAAAACAAACAAATATACAATAATAACATACCCGAGTCAACACTGACCCAAAGAGCTTCAAGTCTTGCAAATTTTGGACCTTCAAAAATGAATTCATCAACAGAACCTCTTTGGAAATGAAGTATATCGTCTGATTCTGTAGTCATCAAACTCACAGGTATTCTCTGCAATATGGATTTTCCATTTTCATCTATCAAACATAGAAGAATTCCAGCATTGAAATCACTTATATTTGAGCCATATAAGTTGCTGGTACCCAACTTAACCCTGAACAAAGATTTGGTTCTATCCTCTCTAAGTGAAGATAAAATATTTTCAAATGATGTATTTGTGTAAACTTTCACTTCAGAGGCTGGCAAAAGTCCTGAAGGTCTAGCATAACTCCGGAAATCTGCGGAGCTAACTAGTTAGTTATCAGAAGCATCGCAGACCGGCAAATTAATTAAAATCTTATGTTAAGTCAGAGTACATCTTTAAAATATTAACAACCAAAGAGTAGTCGTATGTAAATACTAGTTACATAGTTAACAAATGACCTTGGTGAAATTAATAAATGACAAGATATACTCCAAGAATCATACAAGTACAACTATACATCCAAGGTATTAAAGAGATCAGCAAGTACAAATTGTGTAGTTTTACATAACCTATGTTGTAGATACACAAATCAGATGACATCAACACACATTTTGGTAACAAAAACCAACCAATTATAATAATTAGATGCACATCACAACGAAATATTTAATTTTGCTTGGTTTGCCAATAATAGCTGTAACTTGAACAAAGGTAGGTTGCTTCCAAAAAATTAAATTTGTGATGACCAAAACAAATGACATAATTATTATAGTTATGATAATAAAAGTTGCAAATTGTTCATATAGTAACTAACAAGGTAGTTATGCTCAAGTGGTTAATAAGCTTCGGCTAAGGTAAAATCGATTATGAGTATGAGTTTGAACTCCAGTCGGAAGACTCAAAACAATAATTTATCAGACTTTACTTATCTCTTAATCGAATTCTATACGGAGTCCCTTTTCCCCGATAATCGGAGGGTTAGCACAAAAATAATATGTAAAAGAGTATGAAGTGTTGTTAAACCAAATGAGCCTTGACTTGACAACCAACGTGTATGGTCTGTCAAATAAAATACTACCAAATCACTTAAAAACAATAATTGCTTCTTTCTTTCTTTCTTTCTGTTTTTCCAGTTGATAACATAATATCACAAAAACGTTCAGATATTTAATCAATCCCAAAATAAAGAGAACAATTAAAATCCTTTTATTTGAAGCTAAACGTTAAAAGTAAAGATTTTAAAGAGTTTGTTAAAGAAATTGTCAAGTGGGTTACCTTGAAAATTAGTATCAGAGAATTTGGCATGAATAGCAAAGCGAAAATTCCTATATTGGGTTGAAGTTTTTGTTGTAATTAATGGGCGAATAGGTGAGGTTATGTGTTTGTTTTGGATGTGAGTGAGTGAAGTTGAAGGAATCATAGTGTTCACAGGAATTGTCTCCATAGCTACACCTCTGAATCCTCTTCCCAAAATGCAGAAATTGCACTGAAGAATAATACAAGTAGAATTGGAAATGACATTACTAAATAAGTTGTTATAATTAAATTATTGTTTGTTGATTTATCAACAAGCGTTTGTAGTCCAACGGTTAGGATAATTGCCTTCCAAGCAATAGACCCGGGTTCGACTCCCGGCAAACGCATATTGTTTTGTTCTCTTTATTTTGATGGCCCAATAAAAATAATAATTCAATATTTTGTTTAAATTATTTCTCTTTTTTGTTAGGTTGTTGCATTGTATGGGATCTGTTATCATCTCTGTTTAAAAAATGATTTATCATGAGTATCACAATGGACATAAACGAAAAAGAATGATGCTTGATGTGTACTCCAAGTAATTGTGAACATAATTGGTGCAAAGCATATGCAGTTTTGGACATTCTTGATTATATTATTGAGAATTGCGATTGGAACAAGCATTCTCTCCGACACATCTCACGAATTTTGACTTTTAGATTCTATTAAAACGTGACCACGTTATTTGCTCCATATAATTATAATAAAAACGTGATCACGTTATTTATAAACAAATGTTTTTATCAAAATAAAAAAGTAAAACGTGACCACAGATTCATATAATCAACTGCATTTGTTGAGAAATTATTTGTGATACTTTTATAGAATAAAAGCACTGAATTTACATTAAATATTCTTTAACAAAAAATTATTTCCCCTTATCTTCATCAACAAAAAATATTCTTTAATCTTTTAGTTTTAACCATTTGATTTTTTTAGTAAATTTTTTTAATAATTTAAAATTTGGCTGAAAAATAAATAAAATCTAATTAAAAATTTCATTCATCTTAATTTTATAAATTCCACTAAGTAAATTTACATTTTTGTTATAGACAAAAAAAAATTACATTTATGGTTACATCGATTATGGTTACCTAGTTTGTCTTTTTCCTTGGTCTTTCAATTTAAAAAGAAAAAGTAAGGCCAAACAGTACTATTTCTAAAAAGATCTTAATCAAAATAGTAGCTTGTCTTTTTATTATATATATATATATATATATATATATAT
>JBBPBT010000036.1:4306218-4318515 GCA_037974875.1 Cicer bijugum
TATGATACTACTAAATACACTAATGTCTACTAATAGTAATTTAATAAAAATAATATTTTCTATTTTTTATTTATATACTCCTAGTTATTATTATTATAAGCAAATAAATGACTTAAATATTTGATCACTTTTATAAACAAAAGACAACTATTTTTAAATAATTTAATTCTATTATTCATAATATACCATTTATTTATTTCAAAATATTTAATATTAATAATTAAATGTTTAACATTAAAAAATAATTTAATAAATTTGACTTGTATTTTATATAAAATTAAAAAAATTAATTACATTACTTAATATCCATTATATATTATCTTGGGTAGGTGGGAGATAAATATATTGATTATTGTAGGAGTGAATGAGTATTATAGTCTTTAGATTTAGATACAAAACAGGTAGAAGAATGTTGAAACATTAAAGGGTTTGACGAAATTAAAGGCTAAATATATGACTTTCCCTACAAGTTGGAGAGCAACACAACTAGTACAAGTAAATTAAATAATTAAATAATAATTAAATTACGTACATTACATGAATACATGCCTTTGCCTTGTTGTTTTGGGTTATATACGATACGATGCGAATAATATAAACACAAATAATTGATGATACTATAGAATCACATTCACCTTCAACATTGGAATTGGAATTTTGGAATATATATATCATTATCATAATAAATCTTCATTTCCATATTCCAAAACCATTTCACAAAAAATCAAAAAATGGGAGAATCTGATAATTCCCTTTACTCTTCAACACAAAATTCTTATAATCAATGTCTTCTAAACCAAAGGATAGAAAATGAAGATCCAGACCTAAAAACAAAATCACCAAAAAAATTAGCACTTCTACCTCTAATTTTTCTGATCTATTTTGAGGTATCTGGTGGTCCTTATGGTGAAGAAGCAACAGTAGGTGCTGCAGGTCCACTTTTTGCAATTCTTGGTTTTGTGATTTTCCCTTTTATTTGGAGTATTCCAGAAGCACTTTTAACTGCAGAATTAGCTACTACTTTCCCTGGAAATGGTGGATTTGTTATTTGGGCTAATGAAGCTTTTGGCCCATTTTGGGGTTCTCTTATGGGCTATTGGAAATTTTTCAGTGGTGTTATAAATTTAGCATCTTTTCCAGTTTTGTGTATAGATTATCTCAAAATTGTGCTTCCAGTTTTGTCCTCTGGGTTACCTCGTTATGTGTCAATTTTCTTTTCAACTTGTTTGTTATCTTTTTTGAATTATTCTGGTTTGGCTATAGTTGGTTATACTGCAGTTGGTTTAGGAGTAATTTCCCTTTTACCCTTTGTGTTAATGTCTTTGATTTCATTGCCAAAAATTGATCCTAGTAGATGGTTAAGTTTAGGTCAAGAGGGTGTGAAAAAAGATTGGACACTTTTTTTCAATACAATTTTTTGGAACTTGAATTTTTGGGATAGTGCTAGTACTTTAGCTGGTGAAGTTGAAGAGCCACATAAAACATTTCCAAAAGCTTTGTTTTTTGCTGGATTGCTTACATGTTTAGGTTATTTAATTCCTTTGTTGGCTGCTACTGGTGCTATGCCACTTGATCAACAAGTTTGGGTTGATGGGTATTTTGCTAATGTGGCTAGTTTGATTGCTGGTAATTGGTTGAAATATTGGATGGAAATTGGTGCTGTTTTGTCAATTATTGGATTATTTGAAGCTCAATTAAGTAGTGCTGCATATCAACTTTTGGGTATGTCTGATTTGGGATTTATACCTAAAATTTTTGGTGAAAGGTCAAAGTGGTTTAACACACCTTGGATGGCAATTTTGGTGTCAACATTTGTAGCACTTGCTATGACTTTTTTCAGTTTTACAGAGATTATATCTACTGTTAATTTTTTGTATAGTTTGGGGATGCTTTTGGAGTTTGCTTCTTTCCTTAAGTTGAGGAAAAAATTCCCTACAATGAAAAGACCTTTTATGGTACCAATTGGATTCTTTGGTTTGATACTAATGTGTTTGGTTCCATCAGTGCTTTTGGTTTATGTCATGACAGTTGCAACCAAAATTGTATATTTGTCTAGTGCTTTCTTAACCTCATTAGGGATACTTTTGTATTATTTCATGAATATTTGTAAGTCCAACAGGTGGATTGAATTTACTGGTATAGGTGATAAATTGGATGAAGATGAAGATATTATCATATAGAAGTTGGGTATATGATTGCTAGTAAATTATACTTTTGGGTGAAGCAAGCAATTTATGTAAGATATTTATTTGGGGTTGAAGCAATCTTTGTAATAATGTGTTATTTTCTGCAGGAGAAATTAGATTCTCCTCAGTCACCATCATATTAGTTATGTATTTATTTTGTCTTGAAAACGTCTGAATGAATGACGATGTAGATTTCATTATTATTATAAATCTATTTCTTATAGGGATTGGGATTTCAAGATCCCAACCTTCTGTAAAAGGGTAGCTAAAGACACGTTGGATTCCGAAGACTGATTCAATACTTTATTTTTGTATTTAAATAAGTTTCTTTTTCATACAGCATACTATGCATAAAATGAGGGCCATAACTTATAAGATGTTTGACTTTAAGCTTAAACATCAAATAGTTTATTTTAAAAATATCTAACTTTAATCATATTTTAAAATGAGTAAAGTTAATATTTCAAAAAAATAAAAAATAGAAAAACTAATATAAGTAAGAGAAAATGAAATATTATCAGTCAATATAAAATAATTTTACAGTTATTTTTAATAAGAATTATATATTCTGCCACCTATTGAATGTCAATGTAAAATTGTTGGTGAATATCCATTAAACTTTATAAGAATTAAAAAACTATATATTAAATATTTCTTGATTTATCTATAATTAAAATAGTTTTTTAATCAATTTTTTATTGTTTGATATAATTTATATTAAAATATTATAATGTCATTTCATTGACGTAATTAATTAAAAATAAATACATAACACAACTTATATTATTAGTATACACCAACTATATAAAACAACTCATATCATTAGTCTCAATTTTTTTTTGTAAAGATACATAAATAATATCTACACAATTGTACCAAAAAAATATCTACATATGATATCATCTAACATTAGTAATTCATTTATTAAAATTAATATATTAACTCATAATATTACTCTTCCAAAATTTCAGGTCAAATTAGTCTAAAATATTGAAGCTTTTTTTGACTGAAAGAAGAAAGTGACAATCGAGAACAAATTTGAAGCATAATGAGGTAACGTATTGACCACCCCCCCTGCAAAAAATCGTTAAAATAATGACCTTAAATGATTTATAATAAAAGCAAACCATCAAAAGCAAATAGAAACTCGTCATCAACAATATCATAACTAGATCTGAAAGAAAAAAAAAACAGCACATAAATAAATAAAAAAGAAAAAACAAAACAGAATAAAAATATGTCAATAGTACTCCTTTGATCAATTACAAAACTGATTGTGCAGGATCATACTGCTTAAGTGCAGGATCGTGATACTAACCGTAAAGTCTCTTATAGCATACAGTTCAATGGCAGAAGTCTGAGACTAAGAGGAAACAATAGGTGGTTATTTATACAAAAAAAAAAGTACTCAACACCAATAGAATCCATTTCAAAATATAGTTATAAGAGAATAAAATTGCAAATGACGGATACAGATTGGAAATATTCAAATGTCTTAGCTCCTCCTGCCAAGATCTCCCAATTGTAACTATGGCCAGCAAAAACTGCAAAATTTGCTCTGAGCAACGCTGAAGTAGAAAATAAGTCAAATTTCTATGCATTTTCCCACCCTGTACTTTCACATCTCAGTTCCATTTCTTAGCCAATACCTCCCCTTTGCACTCACTACCGGCAGTGACCACGAAACCTGCTCCAACCTGCAAAAATAAAGGAAATGTCACATTGTAATCATGTAAAATAATATCTACAAAGCTAAAAAAGGAGAAACATATTACTTGACAATCTTTTAGTATGGCACGTTCTTGGAGCTGTACATTGCTGCAGATGACAGAACCTTGGATTGAACAACAGTCACCAATAGTAACATGGTTCATAACTACTGAATTGACAATCTGCATACATTAATAACATAAAAGAAAATGAAAGAAAACTCAGACAAACTTATTTAAGACAACACATTTGTAAACTAATTATTTTATCACAAATAAATCAAAGGACCAAAAACTAACTTTCAGTTAAATTGCAAGGATAATATATCCCACCTTAACATTGGCACCTATCCTACAGTGGCGGCCAATGACAGACCGTTTGACACTGCATTTGTCGCCCATCTGCGAACCTTCCCCCAGCATACAATGTGGTCCTACCTAAAACAAATCACAAAAATACAAACTTAAACATGGGATACGCTAAATCAATGCTTCTGAAAATGAATTCCAGAAAGCACAAACACTGTAATGAGGGGTGAATTGTCTGCATTCTGAGTGTGTTTAACAAACTCACAGTTGTTTTTGCTCCAAGCTCTGCAGTAGGATGGATAATGTTGTTGTGAGCAGAGAAGGAATACCCTGACAAGTGACTAGCTTCTCCTATCACCTGTTACATTAAAAAACGAATAAATCCCCCAAGTAAGCAGAACTGTGCCCTAAGAAAAAGTGTAAAGCAAAATCAGGTGCTTGTTAAAACACCCTTGACAAAATAAAAGACTTACATCACGGTTTATATCATTGTATGCTTGTATAGAATTCAGGCGAGCGCAGTACTTGCTGCTTCCAGCAATATAGACACAGCATTTATGGGTGCTTCGAACAGAATCAGAACCATTAGTACTAAGTGTATGTCGTAGATGAAAGGTTGGCTCAGATGCATTAGCAAGTATTTGAGACAGCATTTGTTGATTGCTTTGAGAAATAACCTTCTCAGATCCATTTTCTTCTGCTTGTGGTATACCATTTAATAATACTTCTGATTTCTAACTCTCGTTTAGAAAAATTAGAACCAGGTTAGATTCCTTACAAGTTCAGCATCCATTAAACTATCTATCTGCAAAAACAAACAACTAACCAGTTGGCTGCGGACAAGATATGGCAATACATCATGCTTTAAGCTATTAAATGCACCCTTTTGTTCTAGAACTTCTAGTAGAACTGATCTGCAAAGAAAATAATGTTTCAAGACAATCACGACTAATTTAGGATTTAGAATATATAAGGCAGTCAAAAAGTAGATGAATATACCTTTTGAATGCATACAAGTGGGCGTCCATTAGATCAGCTCTTATTTCTATCTACATGAAGAACAAATTACAAAAAATAAAAATGAATAAAAAATAATTGAGAACATGCAAAAGTCCTTCATTTAATTTTTATACCGTATGACATTTCATTTATTTCTAAAAAAAATGTCATTTTTTATAACATGGAAATTATTTTTTTCTCCGAACATAACCATAATAATAACTTTCCATCTCTTGACAGACAGAAAAAGAACTTCATTAATAACATTAGCCAATATACAAGAGATGCAATAACTGTATATAGCAGAACAATGTGCTTAAAAGACATGTTTTAGAACTAACACACAATTTTCACACGAGAACAGCTATAGCTTTTTAAAATAGGAGAAATAAATAGGAGAAATTTTAGGCAGGTGAAACTATGAAAAGGAAAAACCTGGCCTACGGCACGGAGTATACTCTTCTGAATTCGAAGATCTTTTTCAACTTCAGCTCCTAAAAAAGGGTTGCAAGATTCAACGTGAGAGTTGAGAACATATACAGTAAACAACACATATTAAAAGGGTAAGCTATTGAGATCTAACCAGTTGCTATATGAAGTAAAAACTGTTTCGTAGGGTCCAGCCCTATCAAATCATAGCGGCCAGGTTTCTTGGTTTTGTCTTTTCCACCAGAGGACACTGACTCCAAAGGTCCACTTATAGGAGCATTGCAAAGCAAAGCAGTGACAACCGCATCATGTCGGCGATGAGTAGCCGCAACAGCACCAATCGGAACATCGGAAACAAGATCCCCGCTGACAACCTGCAGAACATTAAAACAACATTATGATAAATTAATATCACTTAGATCTGAAGATTAAGCAACCAAGTAAAGCGATACTCGCCAAAATGTCTTTTGCATATAGATGGCGTGCAATTGCTCGAATTGCACCAGCTGTTCCCACATCCTCAGGAACTGCAGCAACCTGGTACATTTATAAACACAATCATCACACATTTGGATAGAATCAATAATACTCTAATGTTAAAGTGAGTAATCTCATTCAAAATCTATAAGAATCTGCAATGCGATTCACATCATCTAAAGTGAACAGCTCATTTCAGAGAGTAAAGTAAGTAATATCAACTATTGACAAACTAATCAAAAGTTGATATTCTAAGTATGTTCATAAAAAAATCGCTCATGGTTTAACATAAACCCTTAATTTTCACACATTACTAACTACTCAGCTCAGAGAAGCCAAATCCAATAATGTGTGACATGAATATTGTGACTATTGAGATATATATTATATAAAGACAATCATCTATATATATTCACCTTCAACAATTGAATTATTATAAAAATAGTCAATGACACCAAAAAAAAAATGAAAACCTCAACATGGAGGCGATCAGCATAAGCCCCAGAAATCCAAGCACCAACATTAAGAGCAGCATCTTCACCTTCAACTACCTAATCAAATTTCACTACGAATTAATTATTAATTGAAAACACTAGAATCAAATTAAGCATTTCTAATATTGAAAAAAGAAATAGTTAAAATCAGAATGGTACCACGATGAGATCTTTAAGGTTACTAAGTTCCAAATGCTCGACAACGTAAGAGAGAACAGGACGGTTCGCCACCGGAAGTAAAGCCTTCGGAAGCTCCTGCGAACCGAAAAGAAGAAATGTTCGAATGTAATTGCAGTTCTTATTTTTCCATTCCCATTTTCATCACCAAAACAAACAGAGGAAAAATAAGAAAGAAGAAAAGGGATTGAAAATGAGAGTACCTTTGAAACGAGGGGAAGGAGTTTTTTGGAGACGCCACCGGCGAGAACCACGACTTGGAAATCCATCGAAATTAAACAAACAGGGTTTTGGGTTTGAAGAGGGTTTTCTTTTTTCGATTTTCTTTCTCTCAAATCAAATATTGTGAATTGAAAATTAAAGCGAATAGAGAGTAGTGCAGTGTTTGGAACACTCAAACCCGAATACGACTCTCACTTTTCTCAATTTTTGTGTCTAAAATACCAAATGTATCGTTTATTGCTTGCTTGTACTACTATCGTTTATACCTGCACGCTATTTTTTATTTTATTCATGGAAAATGTATTTAATATTTTGAACACTTTTTTTAAACTTTTTAAATTGTGGTCTTTAATTTTGTAAAAGACATCCGATAAAATTGTCTCAATTTTTAAGTCATTTTACAATTACAAACTGGAATTAATTTTTTCTTTCTTTCTAAATTATTCTTGTCTATTTTCTTTTTCCATACATTTTTTTATTTATTTTGTACATTTCAATATTTATTTTGTTAATGTCAATATAAATTCATCTTTTAAGGGTTAGATTTAAACTCCAGAGTCCTCTCATTTTCATAAATAATGTGTGAGTAAGACAAATGCATTTTTAGTCACTAAAATTTAATTTTCAATTTTCACTTAAGTATGTTAAGTTTTTTTTTTTTTTTATGATTCAGTCATTTAAGTTATATTTATTTATGTTAATAGCTTTTAAAATATATTAAATTATACATACAATTTTTTAAATTAATTTTTTTTTCTTTCCATATTACTGTCATAAAATATTAAGATTTAATCAAAATATCACGACAAATTGACTATCCAAATATATTGATTATTTTGATAAATATTTATTATTTCATTTTTAACGTTATACACATATTTAAATTGTTGTTGAGAAGAAAAAAAAATATAGACCATCACTAGTAGAATTTTGTCTTTTTAAGTCGGTTAAAATGTACATTTTAAGTCGGTACAATGCCCGAGTTAACAGCAAACGACTTAAAAAACATGTTTTTAACTCGTTTCATGAACCGACTTAATAGAGCTTAATCGTATTAAGTCGATTCAGCTTAACCGACTTAAACATCGTAAATTCAGTACAACACATCATCTTTTTAAGTCGAATATTTTGACTAACTAACTTAATAGATATAGTTAAAATAATAATAATTTTTATTTATTTTTATATAAATTTCTCATTTTGTTTTCATGCTTCTAATCCATGCAATATTTCATATTAAATTTCAAATAACAGTTTTGTACTTACAATCATAATTTTATATAATCATCTAATAATCAAAATATACAATATCACAATATTTTATATTTATACAAAAAAAATAGAGTACAAATAAGATGTATTCCATTTCCAAATAATCTTGACAAGATAGAAAAAAAATAATTAGATATTCATTAATAAAATTATAAAATCGTAGCAATATTCAATAGACATATATTAGTATCGTCATTTTCTTCAATTAATTTCAAAATAAAATTCACACGATATTTTCAAACTTATTTACTTTGATCCGGGTGAATTGATCTCGAGTCATCAAATATCTGGAAGAAAAAAAAACACAATCAATATCGGCTGAATCATAATTTTTTTTTATCATATGAATATTAAAAAATACAATCAATAACAACTTATAATTTTTTATCATACAAATATCAAAAAATACAATCAATAACAACATGTGAAAAATTACGTACTTGCATCTATGAAACAACTATGTTAAAATGTTCAACATATAACATGACATAGTAACACGAATAGATTTGTCATGTTTAACAAATCATCATGTCATATTCGTTTTGTATAACTATGACAAATCCTATAATGATTTTTTATTTCTTTAAAATGTGATCAGTTCTGTTTAAAAATTAACAACAACAAAATTTTCCTTAGTTTTTATGAAGTTTTTTTTAAAGTAAGTTGTAAAAATGTTGAGTATTCAATTATGAGTTGTTAGTCCCACATTGACCAAGAATGGAGACTGTATTGGATATATAAGGAGAATGACCCATACACCTAATGCCTTAAAGTTTTTGGTTGATATGTGGTGTCTAAAGTCTCTTATAAATGACTAATGATGCAAACATAATATAACTTAAAGAACCAAATAAAACAAAAATAAGCAATAATTGAGTTAAATTTAGAGAATAATATATATATATATATATATATATTTATAAAAAAAAAAAAAAATCTGACTTTTATTCTCAAGAGAAAATCCCTCTTCCTCACCGTGACTTGTTAATACCAAATAATGATACAAGATATTGAGTGCAACTCTAAATATTTTAGCAAAAGTAAAATGGAAGACCTTCATAAAATATTTTAGCAAAGGTCGTGAGATTTCTTAATATGTGTGAGATCTTCAAAGTGATTTATAATTTGGGGTGAAGGAATAAAACATTTGAGAGTTTAATATTGTTGTTTCTTATATAATTTAAATTATTTAATATTATATTCTCTATAAACCTTTCATTAGTTCAAAAGCATATATGATTAGTTGCATATCTGACAATAAAAAAAAATAATTTAAAAAAATTGACTCATATTTCATATAAAACTTAAAAATTTAATTTTAAATAATTGAATTTTGTAATAACCATAAAAATAGTTTTTCCTTATAATAGTAATCATATAGAGATAGAGTATATATTTCAAATAGTTCTAATAATTATTAATTGTTTTGGAGTGACGAATGAACAACAACTTCAAATATATGAGTTTATATTTAATATTAGAGATATAGTTATTTCCATATGTCATTTTAAGTTGAATGAATAATCTATTGAAACAGACATCGAAGAAGACAGAGATTGACTTCACCACAAATATAATTTAGAAATTGATAAATGTTGCATTATACACAAGTTTGTTTCACTATTAAATTAATAAATTTTACCACTAAATCAATTAATTGTCTCGTTTATTGACTCAATAGTAAAAAATAAACTTGTATATAATGTTGGGGTTGATTGCAAGTCCCACATCCTTTAGCGTGGGAGAATAAGGAGAAGGCCAAGGCTATATATTGGGTTTCGGTCCTTTATTTTCAAATGCACCAGCACCAGTCAACATGTAGCACTTTAAGCTTGTATCTGACTTAGTTTAAATATTTGCTTTGTAAGAGTGTGGTTGTACTGGGGTGTTGGGTGTGGGTGAGAGAAGTCTATGTGTTGTAACAATTTTCACATAGTGTTAATTATCTGGTTGCCGGTTTAGGCAGCGGCCGTGTTTTTTCTCCGGTTTTGGAGTTTTCACGTTATATTCTTGTGTTGTGATTGTGTCTTGATTCTTTTGAACTTATGCTGCTGTTTTTCCCAACAACTGGTATCAGAGCCAGGTTCAGAGGTTCGGTGGGATAATTTTTCTTAGTATGCTCTGTGGTTGCAGCTTTGTCTGATCTTCCACATTAGAAAAGAATTATCCTTGGTATTGTTAGGGGAAAGGTGATACTGTGAAAGTGCACAGTTTACAGTTTACGTGCAGCTGCTATGTCTTATTCAAGCGTTATGAAGTTTGACATAGAGAAGTTTGATGGAATAATCAACTTTGGCTTGTGGAAAGTACAAGTCAAGGATGTGCTTATACAATCAGGATTACACAAGGCATGTGAAGAGAAATTGTTCAGGTGGAGCAGTATTTGGAAAAAGACTCTGAGACAAGTGCTGGCAAGGTCTCCCTTGTTTTGGGAGATGATGGTTTCCTTATGGTATTTCCGCTATACCATGAAAGAGGACAAGTTATTGCTAGAAGATTCATAACAACATACGGGCATTGGTTGGCATTGATGCAAGGTGTGTGGTGATGTGTCGATGGCTGAAGAACTTCCTGGAAGCCAACATGGGAGTTGCACCATAAATTTCAGCAAAGTTTCGACATGAGAAAATTCTTGGAATGGTTTAGTTCCAAGTGGAGAAAATTCTTGGGATGGTTTAGTTCCAAGTGAAGTGTACTCTTTATGGTGGAGTATGATTGTCGGTAAGACAATGAAAGCGGAAGTTGTAACTCTTACAATCAAGGTGGAGATTGTTGGGGTTGATTGCAAGTCCCACATCCTTTAGCGTGGGAGAATAAGGAGAAGGCCAAGGCTATATATTGGGTTTCGGTCCTTTATTTTCAAATGCACCAGCACCAGTCAACATGTAGCACTTTAAGCTTGTATCTGACTTAGTTTAAATATTTGTTTTGTAAGAGTGTGGTTGTACTGGGGTGTTGGGTGTGGGTGAGAGAAGTCTATGTGTTGTAAAAATTTTCACATAGTGTTAATTCTTTGGTTGCCGGTTTAGGCAGCGGCCGTGGTTTTTCTCCGGTTTTGGAGTTTCCACGTTATATTCTTGTGTTGTGATTGTGTCTTGATTCTTTTGAACTTATGCTGCTGTTTTTCCCAACATATAATACAAGATGAAATTTTAGATGTGTATGTTAGACAAAGTCAAGGCTCGACTAAAATTTAAAGTCAGTGGCTTCTTTGAATGTTTGCTAGTTTATGGTTTCGTCATATGTATATATCTAATCTACTATGGAATATAAAATTTTCTTCTAAAAATATATTCATACAAGATGTTGCACGTGTGGATTACAAAGTTTCTTAAAAGTGCACTATTGAAAAAAAAAATGAAAAAAATTGATGACATGGTTAAAATGATCTACGAGTAGGTCAAGTGTTCTTCTAGCCAAATAATTTATTTAATAGTTTATATACAAAATAAACTTTTAAATAAATTGATGAGTATCTCTTCTCTCGTATCTAATATTCATTCTCAAATACACAAAAATACACATTTGTATAAAATAAAAGAGACAAAAATATAATCTTTTGAAAATACTTAAGAGCAACAAAGAAATTTTGATTAGACCTAGGTTAGACTTAAAAGCAGGTAACAAAGGCCTTTCCATAAAGCCTGAGAATGTTCTTTTTTTGATAGGTAGTGTTGCAGATTGAAAAAAAACAAAAGTCTTCTCTCACTTTTTAATATTATTAAATACATAAAAATACATATTTAAATTAATCAATTTCAATATATAAAATATATTTTTAAATTAATCATTCTAAATAAAATTTAAGAGTTTTTAAAAAGACTTAGCATGAGAAAAATTTAAAAAAATTGCGTTGTGGTACATATTTTTGCGCAATTGCAATTTTGTTTTCATATTTGAATTTTCTTTTTTCTTCTATTTGAACTTTGGAGAGAAATAACAAAAATGATAATATAAAAAAGAAAATTTTACTCTATAACTGCCTAATATATTCCTACCTTGACGTTTAATAAAAAAAAATAA
>JBBPBT010000036.1:4324774-4352465 GCA_037974875.1 Cicer bijugum
TATTCATTCCTAAAATACAAATAAAAATTCACATTAAATAACATATAAACAAAAATACACATTAAATAAAAAATAAAATAAAATATTAATATTTTCAAATATAAAAATTAATTTTTTTTCAAAAGATAAACAATAAATATACTAACATATTTTAAATTTTAAAAAATTTGCACACAAAAAAATCTACAAATATTATATGTTTGTGAAAATTACAATAAATATAATATAAATTTTTTTAATACAAATTTAAAATTAAACAAGCAATAAAGAGGTTATGTATGATTATCGCTTTCTCATTGTCGAGCTAAATATTTATATTGTTTACTTCCTAAATATCAAGAACAGTTAGAAAATTTGGAGTGGGGGAAGAAAAAAAGAAATTAAGAAGAAGATATAAGAAAAAGAATAAGTTAGAGTGCGACAAAAAGGAAGAAAATAATAAAAGATATAAGAGAAGGAGTAATTGATGCAAAATCATGCTTAAGGATGCAATGGCTTCAATATTCAAAAAGAGGGTATGTGGCCGACAAAATTGAGACCCTTGGTTAGAAAGAAAAAAAAAACATTATCGAGAATTTTAACTTTAGATAAATTAAAATTTTGAAAGAAAAAAATTATACCTTTTATTTTGCTAGGACATGTGACCCTAAATAATGCAACATGTTTACTTTGTGAGAGTTTAAAAGTCTTAGTAAATCTCTTAGAGTTGAAAAGTCATAAGAAAGATTCTAACTAATTCAACTTCTTTTTGTAACATATTCTAAAATTATCTCTATGAATAATTATGATATACTAAATTTATATCAACATTAATAAATTTCGTAGATATAAATTTAAAACACAATGTTTAAGTAAGAATCTTATAATTTGTGAATGCTATTTTTATATATTTATATTGATATTCAATATATTTGAGTTTCATCACCTAAAATTTTGTTAGTAAAAAAATATAAATATAATAAAGATTTAATTTAATTGATTTAAATAACATAACAATTGCAGAAGAAAAAAGAAATGGAAGATTGATTGATACAAAGTAATAGAAACATAAAGAGAAAGGGGAGAAGCATGAGGATTGAAGAGTGTGATTTGCATACTTGAAATTCAAAGAACTCGAGATTGCTTTGAGTAGCGATCGTGAGTGTGATTGGAGTATAGATCAAACTATGAAGTGTAAGTTTGATGAGAAAATTAAATATTCAAAATATTCACTTTTGGAAAATCAGAATTGTTTTAATGTGATTAACCTTACCGTAAAATCATGAATTCACCGAGTTGTAGTGATTAGTGGACTGGTGGATATTGGATAAGACGCTGGCTTTTCGTATTGCTTTCAAACTTTGTTTTGTTTCTAAGAAAACGACAACAATTACGCAATTGCTTTCAACACCGTTATCTGGTACAAGCTTTATCTCTCTTTTCCTAATACATATTTCATCTATTATTAATTTATTACTATTCTAGTAAATTTTGTACTAGATATATGTTATTAATCTTTTTGTAATTTAATAGATTAATTTTTTTTTATAAATTTAACTACGTTATAAAATATGAGATATCACATTTATATAAAGTAATTATTATAATATTTATTGTATTTTTTAAAACTAAAATAAAGTTTTTATCTTATTTAAAAATCTTATTAAATTTTAAAATAAAATTTAATTGATCAAACTATTAACTCGTTAATTTATAGAAAATATTTAATTATTTATTTAAAGATTAATTTAAAATAAATTTTTAATATGAAAGATTTTTAAGTATACCGACTAACTATATTAAACTTTCAAAAAGATCAAACCTAAAAAATAACTTACTGTAAGTAAAACGTCACTCTTGACTTTGTTTTTTATCCGATGATACTTAAACAACATAACGTATAGTACGGTTTAATATATTTCCAATGCTAGCCACACAATAGTAAAAGATATTATACAAAATGGTAAAATCCATCTTCAAATAAAATATACATAATTTGAGAGGGCGACATGAATTTAAAT
Source organism: Cicer bijugum (assembly GCA_037974875.1). NCBI lineage: Eukaryota > Viridiplantae > Streptophyta > Magnoliopsida > Fabales > Fabaceae > Cicer > Cicer bijugum. The sequence goes on from JBBPBT010000036.1 coordinate 4,326,775, forward strand.
ACTTATAGTCACACGTAATAGCAACAAGCAAATGTTCTAGAAGCACACGTTTTGCTTTCAACTTTGATGGATATCAAATTGTAAATATGACATGGACAGGCTCCTGAATCCTTATCCTATCCGATAATTAAAAGAAAGAGCTCTCTCTATCCATCAAATCAGTAGGAACATTTTGTGTATAGGTTCTAAGGATCAATATAAGGAGGAGGATTTATGAGACATTACTCAACTAAGTTGACAGAGAGTTAATGTTGTAATTATATATGATTGATGATATATGTGAATATAATATAAAATATTACATAACCTTAAGTCTCAATTTTTTAATATCTAAAGAAAAAATATTATTCACTTTGAAGTTTCTATTTGAAATTTGTCTATAGAAAATAAATACTTTTAGTTCTTAAAAAAAATTAAATTAAATTGAATCGATTTTTTAATGTGAGAGATGAAAAGGTAAAATAATGATCCTTAAATGAATGTGACTAAATGATCAATGAATTAAATTGAATCAATGTTGTGATTTAATTTAATCGAATAGTCATTATTTCATCTTCTCATCTCTTAGCTTAAAAAACACTATCACTTGATACACTATTACACACACTCTCTATATATGTATGTATATGAGAGCACATGAAATGTAAATTTCCTAAAATGAAGAAGTTCACATTTTCAGGAGCAACAGATATATGTGAATATGATGCTCAATAAATAGCATACCGGAAATTGATATGCATTATTTGGGATTGTAACCATCAAACGTGCATTGGTATTTTCTAAAGTAAAGTACTTGTGTTAGAGAAAAAAACAAAGAGTATTGATAAGCAACTCAATAATTTATATTAAGATTGATATATTTTAGTTACTATAAAATTATAAGATTAACTTCTTAAAAAAATTATTTATTTTAATTTTATAATGATTTTTTTTTTAACAATAAAAAATATTAATTTTTTATAAAAGAATTTCAAATAGAAATTTCAAAGTGAATAATTTTTTTCTTTCAGATAGTAAAAAGTTGATAATTGTTTATAGAAACTAATAATAAAAGATTATTTAACATTTTATATTATATTTATACATATGATGATTCATATATAATTACAATATTAACTCTTAATCAACTTATTTTTCAATTCAATAACTTCGAAATCGGAAGTCTTGGTGTCCCATAACATCTTTCATCTTTTGATTTATCAATTTATTCAAGTGTTGGGTGTGGATGTGACACCGGTTTCTGTCTGGAGCGTCTCAAATTTGTTTGTATCTGAAACATCAATTTTCTGATTTTTTTTTTTTTTTTAATAATTAGATGTTGTATTTTCTTGAAGCAAAAATGAATACCTTTATAGCAGTGAAAAGAAGAGCGTGTTCGTTCTCATCACTGCCATTTTTTCTCTATGACTCAAGGTAAGAAATTGCAGTTTAAGACATGATTATAATTTTAATGCTTCATAATCAACTCTAAAAGCATTAAAGTGATAGTCCACTAGCCTAATTCATAAGTGACATTCGTACACCAAATAAAAAACAATCTTTGAAAAGGGAGAAAGAGGCATCCATTCAATTTAATTCAAGGTCATTATTTATATAATTGCATATAAAAAAATTAATTTTATTTAGTATTTAACACATCATCTATTATAGCTATCCAAAAATAATGCAGAATATGACAATAATAATTGCTTCATTTTTTATTAGATAGTAGTAAACAAGTGAATGATCAAGTTGGTCACCAATTGGATGAATTTGTATCAAGTAGATGATGGTTCAATCATATATTTAACTGGATTAATTTAATCCATTTATTCTATCCATTATGGGTAGCATATAGTTGACTATTTAAATATTTGATGTAATTAATTCTCTCAATTATTTATATTATTCAATTTATTTTTATTGGTTTCTCTCTTAAATTAATAGTTTTATCAAATTTCATAAAATGATTACATTTAATTATTTCAACGTACTCTAATTAATAAAATTTAATTTCTTCATAACTTTTTAATATATTTAATTTGTATTAATATTTTCAGACATTGCTTGAAAAGGTAGTCTCATAACCACACTGCAGGTAAAATAAAAAAATATAATATCTAAAAAATATAAACAATTCAGAAAAAAGATACCGACATAATTTCTTGCATATTTAAAAAGCCACATGCAATCAGGTATGAGTTCATTCAATGAATTAATTTCATTATTCCTTAATGTCTTTTACTGATAGAGACATTGTCATACTTACTATAGTGATACATCATCATCAAACTATTTCCACATGAAATGAACTGAACCTTGACCCATCCCCTGGTCGGTCCATAGTGGAATTAATAATGTCACTAAAGTCTACTATGAACTGAAAGCTCGTGTTTCATTTGATCTCTCAAAACTCTCCTCAGTAATTTGTTGGATGCTGTTCGAGGAAACGTAGCCACAATTTTAACACTGGTTACCTGTATATAGTAACAAAAAGAGTTGTGAACATCGATAAATTACCACAAGTAGGATTAAAATTTTGATTTATATTCAGAACTCAAAGTTTTAAGAATATTAATAAACGTCATCGAGTTCATAATTTCAATGGATTAAGATCGATGAAGGGTTAGACCTTGAATAAAGGATTAAGGTTGGTTTGAATGGCCTTGGAGAATTTCTTCTTTAGAGCTTCGGCGCTGGAATTGTATCCTTTCTTCAAAACTACAAGTATGATCAGTTGTTCTGGACCTCCATTTGCAGGAGAAACACTGATTGCAGCTGTCTCCAAAATGCATTCATCGGCCTTATCACACACACGCTCAATTTCTACGGAACTCGTCTGCAAAAGAAAAAGTATAAACTAATTCGGATGAATCCATGATTTAGTACAAAAGAACTTTGCATTCTTATTAACACATGTGCATTTAATATCAACCAACGCTTTATTCACGGTTAGATTATCTATTTTACCCCCCTATAGTGAATTGCTACCATCGAAACATAACACACTCAAGGATATATAAAACATAAATATTGTGGCTGATGTGGTACCTTTATTCCACCGAGATTCATGGTGTCATCGGCCCTCCCTTGTACAACAAAATAACCTCCTACAGTTCTTTTGATTATATCTCCATGTCTCCTAAGAACCTGCCAAAACATAACATGTTAAGAGATTAAAAGATATAGATAAATAAACTCAGAAAAAATTGATGTATAATAGAACGAGCATAATTAAAATTTCGGTTAGTCTAGTCAACGACGAAGTAATCTGCAAAGGGATTACCAGAAAATCCTTGATGTATACCTGAGTAGCATTAGATTAGTTACGTTATAATATTGATAGCTTACATAGGTACTAACAGCATTCAACTATACAATTCAACACATCCAAAGTCAAATTATATTCCTATCCTCTCTAACTTCTGAATTTTCTATGTGCAATTTGGAAGGTGTGTACATGTGCTTACTAGTAGACCACAAAAAGCATTAAGTAGGATGTAAGTAACTGTAAGTAACCAACTTATTTAGGCTCTTAAAAAGCAGGTATATTAAGCATTTGTAATCACAATATTTTCAGATAACTAATACTTCAAGATTGTTTTATCAAAATGTGAAAGTCATTGGTCACATTGGTGGTAAGAATATTTATTAAAGTATATACCTTTCCTTTGTAAAGGGGCATCCCTTTAAAATAGACCTCCTCATTATCGGCGTTAAGCAATCTATCAGTTGCTCCCATATATACAGGAAATAAGCCCACTTCACCAACACAAGGAACATCATCTGGCTGTCATATTGGTCCAAGAGATCAAATAAATTAGAAGGCCTAGATTGTCTATACCAAAAGATAAGATTTCTGTTATAACTTATAAACAAGATAATGTACATTTTTTGTAGTTTGGTTATCTGCTAGAGGAAACGCTATCCAGTTTGGAATGTGATACAGGATCAAAGGGTTTTTGCATGAGAACTGAGTTATGGTCTACGAAGCACAAATATTGGACATGACACTAACATCTCAACAATGATAATAATTTGAGAAAATGAATCAATTGAATGTAATCTATGAGTCGATGCCGTGTCGGTGTCAACCATCGCCACATATCGGACACCAGAACACGCCTTCGATCAAAAGTGTCAGTGCTACAGAGGTTATAGTAGCCAATCTCAAGATTTTGAGACCATGGATTTCAGTTAGCACTTACTGGTCCCGTGTTTGGATTGTGCAAGAGACACAACAATCATTGCCCATTGAAACAATAAAATTACACCCAGCCAGGTATTGGACTGATGAATTCAGTGTCAAGATGGTTGAAGCATAAATAAATAAAATAAGGGTCATGCTAACAAGTACCCTTAAGTGTCCTAAGGGCACTTGTTAAGGATTCAAAAAATAAAAAGTTAGCATTGAGAAAAACAAAATTTGAACTTCCAAAAGTTGAACACAATTTCCAATGCACTTTTCAAAGTAATATTTCCATATTGTTAGGATTTTCCATATTGTTAGGAACACAATTTCCAATGCACTTGTTAGGATTTTCCATAAAATAATATGATCAAAACATAGAAACTATGCTGAAAAAAATCTTACATAAGGAACTCCATTTTCATCAAGGATGACCAAACCAGTTGTCATTGATGCAGTGCTAAATGCTCCAAAAGCTTGAGGCTGTAGTAGACTCCCTATGATGTAACTAGACCCCAGCTCAGTGCCCCCACAACATTCAATTATGGGTTTGTAATAAGATTTTGAAGAAAGCCAAAGGTCATCATCAACATTTGAAGTTTCTCCAGTCGAACAAAATGTTCTGCATATAATCACAGTTCAATTTATTTTTCACATAAGTTATTTGGTTATTTAAATTTATGAGACATTACTTTATCTTTGTCCAATCCAAGCCCTCCATACACTGTGTATTCTTCCATGTTTTTACTAAGCTTGGAACTGTTCCCAAAATGGTAACACCTGCATCCTGAACAATTGTAGTTAAATGATTATTGTGTGCTTTGGTGCAATGTAAAGAATTCTGTTGATGCAGCATACAATTACCAATAATGAAATTATCATGACACACGCTGATCTATTAAATTACTTTTGTCGACTTTATGGAGTATGAACTAACAGTGCAATATTTTTTTACACAATTATCAAATTAGATATCACCGTGATGTCACTTTATGATTTTACATAAAAATATTTTTACACTAAGAGTACATAGTCTTTAAACTCTTTTTTATTTCCAATACAATACTTTCCTTTTCACCAAGTACTTTCTAACCTGTTTCCTCAGCCAGAACACTCATTAACATTCTCTATATAAAATAATGAGGAATCACCTGAACAAATTTTCCAAAACCATGACCAAGTGGAGATCCATGGTACAGAGCAAGAGTTGCACCAGATAGAAAGCATGAATATATAATAGTTGGTCCCATCACCCATCCTAAATTTGTAGGCCAGCAATAGACATCTCCAGGTTGAATATCAATAAAAGCCCATCCATCAGCAGCACTTCGTATGGGTGAAAGTTGAGTCCAAGGAATTGCTTTTGGATCCCCTGAAGCGTAAACATGGAACCAGAAATCATTATAATGGTACGCCATATTTGATACGTTTTAAGGGAAAATCTTTACCTGTGGTTCCAGATGAGAAAAGTATGTTAGTTACAGAATCAATTGATTGATAGATTGGAGAGTAATGAGGTGACCTGCCAAGATTTAAATGTCAAGGTGAGAACTATGCATCTTCTCTCCTTTTCTGTTTTGAGAATCTTCAGCGGTCATTAACTTAGTTAGGAAAAACATGGCTTAATAGTATACACAATGTAATGCACATTACCCGGGATGCTGCTTGCCAGAAGAAAGAAAACTCTTCCATGATGAGTCCTGTTCTCTTAATTGTACTCCTATGTCGTTGCCTATCACAGGAAGCACAATCACCTTACATGCAGCTGCCTCAATGACTCGACTGGAAGAAGAAACATGTAGAATGAGGTCAGTGATAGCGATTAGGAACGGCATTAAATTCAAACATGACTTCGAGCGCCCAAATATCTTCAACCTTTTCATGTTTTGCATGGTAAAATAGTTTGAGAGAGACATTTAAGCATCTAGAATACAAATTTTGGCTAATGAGATGCAGTTGTGTAATGATGTGGAAAATGTGTGATGAGCGACATAGAAGAATACTAAACATCCATCTAGCGCGTGGAAAACAATAAAGTTTTCTTTCATATAATCCTCACTTGGAATCGGAACAGGTAAAACAAAATGACTTAAAGAGTGATCGGGATTAAGATGTCATTTCTATTTTATAAGTGAAAAATATATATTTCTTGCAAAACCCATTCTTCTGTGATCCAATCAAGTAACTAGATTTGGGCCTATGAAAGATGCAATAAAAACAAAGTGAAACAGAAGAGAAAAAGAAAACAAAAATCTTGAAATACAACATGGGTTTGATGATTTAAGATTATCTACATTCAGCTTGACTCCTTTATTCTAACACACAGACTTTTCTGTTCCATAATAGACTACCATTTGTCCCACAATAGCACATCATGTATATTCATATGCTCGAATGCACACACTTTTCTTCAGCACGTGGATTGTGGCCTTTAATTTGGACATAAACAACAATAAGTGGAACATATTCTTGAAACATTTGTTTATCCAATGATATTGGCAATTGTAATCGAAGTTAAGCATAATAGGAAAAATGCTTGGGTAGTAAACCTGAAGATGTCTATTATCATCTTCAGAACAGATAAATAGACACAAACATTGTAGCAGTGTATGACATTAAAATATGATTTCATAAGTATAATGCAAACATTTTTTACCTGTACAAAGGGAATTTCTTGCCACCTCTTGATATGAAATCCTGAAAACAAATTCAAGCAGAACAAATGATATCGTACAGAGATATCGGTAACTGAGAAATAAATAAATGCTTTACTAGTAAAGTTGTATTTAGTACTACATATAACACCTGCGTGAAAATACCCTTTGCATCAGAAACACGGAGGCGAGTTGCAATTTCTTTTGGTGCAAAGCTATCAGCTATTGATACCACAACACATCCTGCTAAAACAATGGCTAAATATATAATGACAGCATTGACTGTCATTTGCATGTCAATTGCAATTGCATCACCCTTTGAGAAATTGGCATCTATTGCATTCGCCACCAACCTTAAAATAATATAATACCGCAAAAACATTAAAAAAAAAAAAAAAAAAAAAAAAAAAGCAACTTGATAAGGGAGTTTGAGAGGGATGAGAGGTGACATACATGACTTGGTGTCGAAGTTGTTTGAGAGTGATTTGATTAACCTCAGAGTGGTCAAAACCTTCAGTCCTCCAAACGATGGCTATACTGTGATCCTGTTTGTTAGGGTGGGAGGTGGGTTGCAAACAGCAATGAGCAATATTGAGGAGAGAAGCAGGAAGCCAAGTTCCTCCGTGTTTTGAAGGATGAGAAGAAGTATCTAAAATGCAATTTGGAGGTTTAACAAAGGAAATAGAGAGTTCATTGAGAAGAAGAGACCAATACACCTGGAAATGCAATAGAAATAGAAAAGAGGTTGAAAATAGAGAAATAGAATGAAAATGGAAAGATAAGTAGCAGTGACCTGACCTCGGGGTGTTGAACAGAGAAGTTATGAAAAAGAGGGAAACTAGTAATAGGATCTTTGTAGGAGGATGGTCCCAAAAGCTTAGAACCGTGAATTTCCATGAGACGACCAAGGTTGGTGCGTTTAGCCTGCTCTCTAAATAAATAATATATAAACGGTAAATGAATAGATGAAGAATATAATGAGTAATGTATAAGTATAATTAATGAAAGAGGCTTACAGAGAAGGGAACCAATAGAGAGGAGGAGAAGAAGAAGAAGAAGAAGAAGAAGAAGAAGAAGAATAGATGGTATAGTAGAGAAGCTGGTGGAGAGGATATGGATGTGAGGGTTTAAGGACTCTGCGGCTCACGAGGTCACGCCACGTGTCAATAGGATCGGAGGAAGAATAGAGTGAGAGTGAGAGCAGGAGTTGGTTAAATTGGTTGGCTTCAGCCGCTGATAAGCCGGCCTTAACAAAATCGTCGACTCCCAATTCACTTATGTTATTCTTTGCCATATCTCTTTCTCTCCTTCACTTCCTTACAACTTCAAAGCTGTAAGCAAGCTTCGATGGTAGTTCAAATTGAATGCTGTTATGGTGGGAAAGAAACACTCAACTTGTTCATATGGTAGTTGACTAGTTGTAATTGTGGGGTTGAGTCAACAAGTTGAGCCCCGAGCATGCTGCCGACCTAACGGACTCTAAATTGCGGGTAGGTGGGATTTGCATTCAATCTCATATTGAAAATTCTCTTATTTGTCCGTTTACTTTTTCACTAATGCCAATAAATTAACTTATACATTATTAAACAATAACTTATAGATTAACTTATAGATAAAATGAGATGTGTTAGGTAAATAAAAATTTTACACAAGCCTATAATTTATCTTTAGAGGTAGTGTTTGAATTTATAATTTTTTATATTTGTTTATTTACAATCTTATTAATTAATTTTTAGATTTAATTGCATTTTTAGTCCTCCTATTATAGATGAAAATTAAAAGTAGTCTCTCATTTTGTTTGTCCCGAGTTTTAGTCCTAAAAACATAATGCAAGGTTATGAGTTGTCATTTTTTTAATGACATGTCAATAAAAAGGTGACAGACGCTTACGAGGAATAAACTCATTATTATATTATTTTTAATTAAAAAATATAATTTATATTTTTAAAAATGATTGTTATAATTATGACAATATTTTTAAAAATACAATTAAATTGTTAAAATTAAAATAAAATAAAAAACAACTAAAATCATTCCTGAACAAATCAAAATCAAAACCTTAAAATCATTTTATCTCTCTCTTTCTATTTTTCTTTGCGACCCTTTCTTCTTCTTCATCAATAACAACAACAACAATAGTAGCTCCGTTTCCTCCTTCTTCGATTTCTCCAGCAACGTTACGGACGTCCTCCGCACCTTTAGTAAAAAAATTAGATGTCAAAAAATAAAAAAGCGAAAGAGAAAGGCAAGAGAGAGCCAAATGCAGACTGTGCCATCTGCTAATGCTGAAGCTAATCGACTCTTCATCCATTGGCACATTGACAACTCAGTGATATTGTCATCATGCTTACCAATAAGGTTCACCCCGTCAATCAACTTATCAATGGCACATTGGAGAGGCTCCTCTGCAGAAAAAGTTTTACCTTTTCCAGCTTTCATAGTGTCAATTTTGAGGATATAGTTTCCAATAGCAACAATTAAAATCTCCTGTTGGTCAATTTCAATTATAAGCTAAGAGTTTAATGGAGTTAAAACCAATTAAAAAATAATAAACTTAAGTAACAAAATTATGAAGTCGTTGTTACTTGTTTATGGGGATGCCAGCATATTCGCGTATGAAGGATAAAGGTCCTGTTTGGGATGAGATTGTGAAATTGAATAAGCTGGAAGCTACCAACATTGATGAGTCGCCGGAGAAATTGAAGAAGTAGGAAACGGAGCTACCATTGTTGTTGTTGTTGATGAAGAAGAAGAAAGAGTCGCATAGTGAAATAGAAAGAGAGAGAAATAAAATAATTTTAGGGTTTTGATTTTGATTTGCTCATGAATAATTTTAGGTGTTTTTTTTTTTAATTTAATTTTAACAATTTAATTGTATTTTTAAACATATTGTCATAATTATAAAAATAATTTTTTAATAAATTATATTTTTTAATCAAAAAATAATATAATAATGAGTTTATTCCATGTAAGCGTATGTCACCTTTTTATTGACACGTCATTAAAAATCATGATTTGGCCTCAAATTTTGTTTTGGAAACTAAAACTGTGGAAGATGGGACACTACTTTCAATTTTCACCTATAGAAGACCAAAAGTTCAATTAAACCTTATTTTTATTATTTTTTATTGGTAAAATATAAATGTCTCACTAACCCACTATTAATCTATACTTTTTTTTGTGTCATTATTTTTAGTTTTTTTTTTCCGAAAAATACTATTGCTTCTACATAATACATTGATTTTTTTTAATCTTTGTCAAAAAAAATGTATAATAAAAAATAACATAACACAAAATTACCAAAGATATAAGAGCTGGACTCAATTCATGTAACACTGAATGAATAAAGACATATATGTATAGAGTTGGACTTGATTTATTTAGTTCCTTATCAAATAACTCAAAAATTATTTCATTTGATTCATAAAGTGAAAATTACTTTTTATGCCAATTGTAAATGAATTGTTGTTAAATTTACTTTCTACAATTATTATTTATGCATATAAAGTTTGTAAAACTTTTGAGAACTTTATTTATATTTCAGAGTTTGTTGTATTTTTTTAGTTTTATACCACAAAAATTATAAATGAAAAAAACATAGTAAAGGATAAAGACAAAAGTTATAAATGAGAAACACGTAGTAAAGGATAAAGAGAAGCAAACCTATTGGGAGGAGGAGGAATGGAGGAGAAGGTGGAAACCCATAACATCAACTAAATAAATATATTAATTGGTCAAAGCTTTTAAAAAAATGAATATGATACAATGAATAGAGATGAGTGCATTAACAGATTTTCAGAGTTGAAGAAGTTGGTTTAAAGTGGGATGATGATTAGGACGAGTGGTCAGATAGAAAGATTAAAGTTAGTTTATTTTGAGACAAGTTACAAGATAAAATAAAAATAAGATCTCTAATTCAATTCTTGAATATTATTCATTAGTTAATAAAATTTAATCATAATGTGCATAAGCACCATACTAGGAATTCAAATTGCATTAACATTCATTTTTATTAATAGGATGGTTGTTGAATTCAATTTGGAAAAGATACTTAGTACACTGATTTGTAGTTAATTTGATGGAGAATGAAGCAAAACCATAGATTTTTATTAATATTGAGGATATGGATGATAAAATAATCTACACATGTGGGTACCAACTCAAACCCGCTAGATTTGAACGGGGGAAATCTGCTTTGATTGGATGCAAGTGTGAATTTTCTACGAAATTAAAATTCGAAGGCGAGAACGGATTTGGGGTAGTAATATCTACCTCGCACATGAACCCGCAAGTAATATTATATTAATTTTTAAATTTTCTATATATATACATACTGAATATCCTTAATATTTTTTAATTTATTAAAAATTATAATCTTATCTCTATAGAAAATATTTTTTAATTTTAATATTATTTAATAATTATTATTTTATTATATTAATTATAATAGATATGATTTTTAAACTTATAATTTTAAATATATGAACGAGTGTGGGTGTAGGCGAGAAAAATCGAACCCAGTGCGGGGATGAGAGCTTAAATTTCACATATGCTATGAAACGAGGGCGAACGCAGATTTTCCCCAAATTAATCAGTGTGAGGATGAAGAAGGCAAAATTTGTCTATGTCTCGTCCCGTATTTGTCATGCTTAGTTGAGAATGATGGTTCTAGAAAAGATTGTTTGTTGTATACGCATGTCAAAGAGAAATAGTTATTTGCTTTATTTGCTTGCTTTTATTATCTATAGTTTATTGACTTTTTAGTGGACATGTATTATTTATAAGTGTAATAAACATTGTGTGTTTGAATTATGCTATCTTATGTATATGTATGATTTTTTTCAATATCGAGCGTCATGGAGTGTTTTATGTATGTTATTTTACTAGTAGATGCATCATGAATGTTTTAGGTATGTTATTTTACTATTAGGTGTAGGACTCATGTGAGTGTATGATATTGACACAACATCGATGTTTCAGTTATATTCCATTAATTTATTTTTTTAATTTATTATCAGTGTCAACATATCAATATTGTTATATGTGTTGGTATTCGTGCTTCATAAAATGTAATTGCTAATATAAAGAATGATGTTTCAATTGTAGAGATGAGAATACGGAGAGAAAAAAAAAACATAGGAAATAAAGTGAAGTTGGAAAATGGATTGAGCAAACAAAAAAAATAAATAAAATAATTGATAAAAATATCACATTTTTTATTATTTTAAATTAAATAAATAATGTTATTTTATATTATTAAAAATTAAATTTATCAAACATTTTAATTTTAATTAATTAATTTTTCAACTATAAATTAACAATTATCAACTAACTTTTCAACTATTAATCAATTTTTCAATTAACTTATAATTTAATTTTATGAATCGGAGCCTCAAATTTTTCCTCCAAAGTAACATTGACGAGGTACCTTATCATATAGAGTATTTTGACCACATGTAAATTTAAAGTTTTAATTTATTCAACATTTACTGTTCATGCTTTAAATTTCAAATTAGTGGTTTACTCTAAAAGAAAAACCATTTCTCGTTCATTTTTAGTTGTTATTAATCTAATTTATGAGCATCTAAACATCATTGATACTTGATTTCTCAATACCAAATTTCGTGAAACTTAAATTTATAGTTTGATTTTCTCATGCAGTTCAATTAGTAATTCATTGATATGACCAAAAACTCAATGATCCAATGTCTTGAGTTAGTGAATCATTGGACTAATATTTAAACTATATCTAAAAGTTTATAGAAAATAATTTTACTTACTTTATACTTTTTTTTTTAAAGAAAACACAAGTGAGTCCTGAATTTTTAAAAAATGATAAATACATTTTTGAAATTAAAAAAAAAATTGAATTGATCTCTCAATTAACTTTTATTATTAAAAAATATGACTTAATATATTAATTAGATTATTTATATTACAAATTAATCAATCAATCTCATATTATTAAAGACTAGGCTGTCTATAAAAATTAGGTCATCTAAAAGAAAAATTTGTTACTAATTAAAATTTTGTATGAACTAATTACTAGCAAATTTATTCGTAACAACCTAAATTTTTATAGGTATATTAGTCCATGATATCATAACATTGATGACTTATTGACTCAAAGATCTTGTTGCTTCAGAATTAGGGATCACAATGGGTAGGGTACTATAGTACCTCATACCCATACCCGCAGTTTAAAAAAATACTCATACCTGCAGTTTAAAAAAATACTTATATTCGTGTCCGTACTCTTTTGGGTATCAACTTTAATACCCGTACCCTAACTCTCTGGGTACATAAGTCCCCGTACCCATACCCATTACCCACACTTTGACTAAAATAGATCGATAAATAAATATTATTTTGTGATTAAATTTAAAAATTATCCAAATATCATAAATACAATCATAAAGTATTATAAACCAAAATATTTTTTAACTCAAAACATTTCAAATGAACACTCATTACAATACACATTCAAATATCCATAATAATATTTTATGAAGTTGCAACTCTTACGACAATATTATTTGAGATCAGTAAAAACAATTTATAAGAAGTTGCAAGTATAATTATAAAGACACAATTAGTAAGATATAACTCTTAGTTATAAAGTCACAATTATTTAACTATTCATTATAATCAAATTCTTAAAAAATTTGCAAACGTTTATCTTTTGATTTGATTATAAATATTATAATAGATATTAAAATATAAAGGAAAATAATTAATTAAATTAAACATTAATATAATAAATGAATAAATAATATATTTATATAAGTGCGGGTGCGGGCGGAAAGTACTATAGTACCCGTATCCGCACCCATACCCGCTTAATTTTGCAGGTAATTTGTGTTCTCTTTGCTGTCCTGATTCATGATGTTAGAATACATAACGACTTGCTGCACCCAAGTTTCGCTTCAAGGCGAGTCATTACTGAAGATTACGATATTTGTTTAATTATTTGCTGTAATTGAGTTAGTATTTTGTATGACAAAAATTCCTTACAAGTGACAAATTTTGGTCCAAAATGAATAAATAAATTAATTGTTCCTCTTTCATAGTCCACTCTAAATTATTCTCAGCTCAAAATTATAGTAGATTTATAGTGCATTAAATACTCATCTTTTATTTCTCTTAAAGATGAGATCGATATACTCCTTTATCCGTTCCAAAAGGAGCTATGCTTATATCCCTTCCTTTTCCCTAGGAATATTGGCCTATTCTCTTGGGAAAATTTTATTTAACGGCTGATAAAGTTAATTATTTTTCATGCCGGTAGCTAAAATATTTTTTTTAATGGTCAAATTTAGTAATTAGTACTTATTATGTTAATATTTTTGTTTTCGCTAGAGTTTGAATTCAAATTATTTAATTCGCTGACCTTTTAGTTCAAATAATTGAGTTATCCACTCATTTCTACTAAAGTTGTTTATAGTTATTTAAACCAAAATATACCGTTAAAAAATAATTATTAAATATTTTTTTACATGAAAAATAATTAAGTTTCATTTATAAAAAAATATAATATCTATCTAAGAAAAAATTGTAATCTCCAATATAAATATGAATATAAGGTATATATATGTGTGTTTATTCTAGTTAAATATAAACGACCACATTTGATTTATTTTTAGAGAACTCGATATGAGAGTTTTAAAAATAAATAAAACTCTACAATTTTTCAATATAACACCAAATTCTGATAATATATAACTAATGCTGAATGAAAAAAAAATTTAATCACTCGAACATAATTCAACGTCAAAGACATTTTATTGTTCTATTGAAAAAGAGACTACGAATACGATATTGCACTTACGAAAACCAAAACACGAATACTCTTAGAGCAAATGGACAACGAAACCTTAATAAAATAAAATGTGATAACATATTTATTAATTAAAAAAAATCATAACATAATTATTATTTACTTTTATTTATTATGAAATAGGAATCAAATATGGTATGATGAGGTTTTACTTTTATTGATCATTAATTAGGAATCAAATATGGTATGATGAGGTTTACAGCATTCATATACTTAATTTATGCATTATTTACCACTTGAATTAAATCCAATGGTATATTTTATTTATTTATTTATTTATTAATTAATTAGTATGTGTCTTTTTTTATGACGATTAAGTATGTATGCATAATATATTTCTAGTAAAAAAAAGTATCTATATATAATATAAAAAAACATCAATCATTAGTTCATTAATTAATAGTTGAAGTTACTTGTAAAACCATTTACAGTGACTAGCTAAGACTTTAGAACGGTTGATTAGTTCTTCGGGTTTAAAATGTGATTTTTCTTCCTTAACTTCTTTTGTCATCTTTGAAAGTGCTTATGCCATTGAAATGTGATAGATTGTCTGATATGGACGTAAGGAATTCTCAAAATAAATTTAATCAAACCACTTTGAGATTAAACAATTAAATAAGTAAACCCACCATTTTTGTCCCTAAAAATATAAGATATTTTTATTTTTATCATTAATTCAACTATAACTTTAAATTAGTTATCCAATGATCAAAATAGTTTTAAAAAAGTACAACTTACTATTTGCTACCATATAAGTTCCTATAAAATACATTTACTATAAAAATAGTATGTGACCATTATAACGTTAGAATTAAACTCATTGACATTTTAATAATTTAAAATTTTAAATGATTCCAAGACTAAAGTGAAAACCTCATACACTTTCAAATAATAAAGTGATAATTTATTCAAATTTAAATATAATTTGAGACTATTTACAAAATTCTTTTTTTTTTTTTGGAAAAACTAAAAAGAATATAGTATAAAACAATTTAAGCACAAGATGTGCTTAGAAGTTAAATGAATAATATTTGTATAGTATATTACAATTATTGAGTTTTTTTTAAATAATCATTATTATTTTTAAAAAATCTAAATATTAATTTTTTAATTAAAATATTATATAAAAACGCAAATAAAAGAAAGACAAAACTAAAGAAACGAGAAAATAAAACTCTTCTCAAATCCTCTACTAAGGGCTTGAGATGAGGGGGGCACATTCAAGAATTCCAAGCATTTAAACCTATTATTATGAACCATATACTTGAGATGTGGGGGCACATTCAAGAATTCTAAGCATTAAAACCTATCATTATGAACTATATTAGCAAGGCAATGAATAATACGATTCACTTCTCTTTTAAATATGATTGATAGAACAATACCATTTAGGAAAGGAAATAATTAAGTTGCATAGCTTCATCAAACAAGTGAGAGAGTCAATTATTGATCATATCATGATCACAAAGATATGATATAGTATTGTTGTATTTACAAAATGGTCATTTCATAATAATCAAATTCTATAATTTTTTATGTTAACTTATAGTTTTTAAAGAAACATAATTACGATGATTTAAAGTTTGATGATATATAATTAAAATCTATTCAAGGATTGTTTAAATTAAATTTAACTCAAATACTTTCAATTGATTAATTTTAAATAAAATTTATTAACAATTAGTTCAAATTTTATATTTTAACTCGCAAGAAAATCATATATTTTCCGTTCACTTATAAGTTATAATTTCTCCTAATTGTTTAAATGATCTTCATATATTTGAACTTGCACCCTAAGATATTAAATATTTATGCGGTAAGCATTTGAAACGTAATTCTAGAACTATTTGTATAGATTTTAAATGATATTAATTAGCTAACCAATTAACTCTATCTTAATTATTAGAATATATTATATCTTTTTCCACTTATTATGTCCAACAATGAATGGGAGGTGTGACCAATAATGCGAATATTATATTCTCAAGCTGTCATGCATAACTTGCCTTTTATTTATTAATTTATTTTTGAAACAGGTTTTTTATTTGTTTAGGAAGGTCCATACTCTATCTTTATATTAATAAATGTAATAATGGTCTCTTTTTCTGAAAATATCGAAGTAACCGCCAAATATTTAATTAGTTCCCCCCTTAAAAATATTGTATAGATGCTTGTGTACATTGGCTTGGTTATGATTGGTGTTAATTATTTTTGTTAATATGGAAAACGTCACATCCACATGGGGACCATGTTTATATGTGAACACAAATTAGACATGTATGTTTATTCATCAATAGTCACAAGTACTGTTTGAGAATTCAGAAAAATCACAATTAACGGATCAATAATATATATTCACATGTTGATCTACGACAAAACTAGTTTCATTCACCAGTACCATGTGACATGACAGGTACTAATAGCAAAAACGGGCGCAATACTAATCCATTGCCATATAAACATGTACCATATAAACCTGAAACTTGTTTCAATTATTCAAGATCAGGACCAAATGGCAATAAACCATGGATTAATGTTACTTAATGTAGCTTATGATTATAAATAAATAATATACATATCCTATAATGCAATTTTGGTGATCGGAATAAAACAAATCTGGTTGAAAATCAGTTCCAACAACGGTAAATCAGTTCCAAATTGAAAATAAATACCAAATACTAACCACCACCAAATAGAAAATTCAGTACCAACTACCAAGTATAAACAGAGCAACTTGTAACATGTCATAATAACAATAAAAAAAATCAATAGTACCAAATTGAACATTATTTTCAGAACCAGTAGCATATCAGAAGTACCAAATTGGTATGGCATTATCAAACCATACAATAGTGATGCAGTACAGAGTCTCATAACTAGTACCAAATTGGTCCCCACTCCCCAATAATACTATTGAACCAGTACATAGTGATATCAATAGATACCAAATTAAAACAAAATCCAGTACCAAATAGAGACTGAAATAAAAGTGATATAAATATCATCATCATAGTGACTGTATTTCAACCATTAGTGGGATCTACTGTGAGTCTGTGACAATACATAAAACCAAAAGCAAACCCTACATGCAGTGTTAGTATCTCGAAAATATTACCAAAAGCAAAACCGTAACCCCACAAATCTTCTTATGAACCATCAAATATTCTTTACGAGTCCTAAGTTTTGTTAAAAAAATCTATAAGGGTAAAGATGTCATATTAAAGTCATTATATCATAATTGTTAAATTAAATAAATATTTTAAATACCGTCGCAATTGGGTGAGTTTCCGATATCCGTCTAAAAAAATCAATACATTGTATAGACGCCAATATAAATCTGGAATACTCATTTTATTATACATTTAATATGTGTGAAATTTTACATTAAAGAAAATCAATACACATTAAATGATAAACCAAAGTTAATTAATAGTCAATTTTCTTTCAAACAAAAAAAATGATATTGAGTTTCTATTTTAATTCTGAAACCAAATAATATATTAAAAAGCTGCAACATTGGTAATAATGTAATGGTGAGAGACTTTCCAATTGCATAAAGCCATAATCATCCAAAATAAAAAAATAAAAACCCCTTCCAAAAGATACAGACACAGAACTTAATACATCTGATATTTTTCTTACACAAACCCTTAATACATCTGATATATAAAGTTATAATATAACATATTTTTTTCACTCATAATATAACATATTAAAATAAAACAAAATAAAGAAATACTAAACACAAGGCAAACAGGGGTTGTTACACAGTAAACTAACACCAAGAAGCAACCAAAAGTCATTCCCTAAATTTCAAACCAAAATTCATCGATCAATCAATCAGTACATCAACATGTTAGCAGAAGCCATGATTGGTTGATTAACAGGAAAAGAGTTCCATGTATCGAAGAATCCACAATCATTAAACAATTGATCAGTCTCCTGAAACAGTGAATTGCTTGATTCAATGTAATTTATGATATCATTCAGCGATTGCAACCTGTTGCTAAGTTCAGCCATCTGAACCCTAAGAATCGCATTCTCACCTTCCACGTTCAGGTACATCTGAGTAGTTACCCCTACGTTTCTGCTTATTTGATTGTTCTCTTTTTTTAGATGTTCAATTTGGTTGTTCAGATCTTCCATGTGTTGTTGTTTCTTCATTCTTGATCTTCGTGCCGATTCCCTATTCGATTGCATTCTCTTCCTTTTCTTTTGATCCATAACATGCACCTGTTGGTGTTGAATATCTCCCTCTGATCCAGATCCAGAGTTTTGAAGAGAGCTTGTTCCAGATGAATATGCTCCACCAGGAGAAGCCATAGGTAGTTAGGTTTTAAATCGCGGTCGCGAGTTGCGATCTTTGATTTGATTGATGCAGCCTCAATTGCAGATGCGATCTGTTCGCTTAAGACTCAAAAACTTTGATGTGGCGATTTAGATACTGGTAATTAGTATTTAATTAGATAGTTAAATTGATTATATAGATAGAATGAAACTAAATTTGTATTGGAAAGAAAATTGAAAAATATAGGGTTAGTTCATGAGAAAATATAGAACCAATACAGGAAAACAACAGAGAAAGATTGAACTAAATGTGTCCTGCGTCTGAGAGTAGAGTTTATCATAAAACCAGATATCTCACAGATTACTGGAGACATTTGTGTTGTTTTTCAATCATTCATAATAACTATATGAACAAAGAAAACAAGATTGCTTTGTGAAGGTTATAAGAGCAATAAATCAAAGTTTATAACGGGTTTAGAGGGTTTTTAATTAACTAAGGAAGTTTATATGGGTTTATTGTAATGGATGGTTGAGGAGATTGTGTGTATGAGATGATTATATGAAGAAGAAAACTGTTGTTCTAGAAGTTGGAAAAGGGTGTCAAAGACTATGGGCGAGAGATAAACACTAATTTGATCTCTAGACAAGAAAATATTTATGATAAGAAAGAATATGCAAATGAAAAAAGAGGTATGAGATTTGACCAATTTTTAGGAGGAGGTGATAAGAAGAGAAGGAAAGAGGTTTTGAAGGGATTCAGTGGTTGAATTTATAGAAAAAAAATGCATGCCCATTGTATGATTGTTGAATTAAAATAAAATAAAAATTTGGGGAATGGGTTAGGTGTTGGTCATTACTAATGGTGTGTAGTGCAGAATTAAAACAAAAAATATACTATAATACAGATAGAATAGAAAAAGACAGTGAAAGCGGGGGAAAAAGGAGCTGCATACAATGTTTCTTAATTAAATATTCACATTTTATAAATAAAAAATTAATTTATTTACAAAAATTAATGTTGTACATTCATACACTATCTTGATATAATAGATATAATATGTTTACAATATGATATGATCAAAGAGATAGAAGAAAGTAAAAAATTAAATGAATGTAAAAAATAATAGGTGTCAAAATGTTATTTTTGTTTCATTTGTTTATGAGAGAATTGAGTAGGGTTGAAATTGGAATTTTAATAGTAACTTGTGTCAGCGTGAACCCGTGAGCAGGAAAGGAAGGGACTTGGAAAGCATCAGGCAGGAGGACAACAATGGTCACTTTTTCTATTCATGTGCACGCGCATATATATTATTAAGATCAGTGGTATATATTTTTTATTATAAAAAAATCTTAAAAAAAACGCACTCATTAATTTATAAAATTTTATGTTTAAAACTTCTTCAACGTCCTTTAAATCACCCACTAAAATACATTCGCAAAATAAATTAGGTTAAATTATAAAAACCTTGTGTGTATTTTTGTTATTTTTTGACCATTACTCCTCCATTAGTTAACTGTTAACTAATTGATTAGTGATTATTATTTGAGATTGTCTTTTGAAAGCAATTTTATTATACTAATAAATTAGTATATATGTTTACATATTTAATATTTAAATAGTTTTGTTTGGTTTAATTTATATACTTGCTGTATATACTAGTATATACTTGCTGTTATTTAATCTACTTATTTCATTTTTATATTATTTGTATTAATTTAAACTTATCTAAATAGTTTTGGAGTTTCGTCTAATTATGATGTGGATTTAAATTTAACTTTGAAAAACATTGAATTGTTAAGAGGAAATATATCCAGAAAAATGTCTTATCAAATTTAGTAGTTATTGGTAATTGGTTTTGAAGATTCTTTTACGCAAATTTAATTTTGGAGTTGATTTTTTATATTATGGTATATACATTGTTATATTTTAAGTTACTCATCAAATGGTAGCGTAGTATGATGTTGATTTGCTATTACTTTTAGGTTGGACCACCTTTTTAATATTTGTAATTATTATTTATCGATAGAATATGCTCTTGGAATGGAATCTTAGGTAAAGAATGGTAGTTGCAGTATTTTCATTCAAAGAAAGAATCATTTCTCCTTTTTCTATTTGTTACTCATAGTAGATACGTTTGTGAGTTTCTTTTATTTGCTACTTTTCTTTGTTATTTACTTAATTTACATAAATGGCCAATGACATATTGTTATTGTTGAGTGAGCTGCAAAAGCTTTTGACCTCTCTATCTCTCACGATAAATTCAGTTCTCTCACGATACCTCAATTTCAACTTGAGATCAAACTTACTCCATATACGTAGTAGCTAATTAGTATACTACTTAGAGCATACACAAAAGTGAAATTTAATAACTATAGTCGTTAATACATAGTGAAACATCCCCTGAAAAATATAAGTAAAATATAATAATTATAGAAATAATTTTCCAAAATTATTTTTATTAGTGAAATATAATTATTTAAAAGTTGTACCACAATATTAATTTGGGGTAGAATTGATAATTTTAATTAATATCTCATTGAAAAATCAAAATGATAAGTACTTTTTTTTTTACTCAAAATGGTAAGTATTTGTTTTAGAATATTTTGTATATGCTAAAACGATAACTATTTTAAAACGTATAGGGTAAAATTGTGCATCTTTCTTTCTTTTGAGATTTATAACAAATACCGAGCAACAGTGAAGGTGGAATACATTTTCAACGACACGGCCGCCGGCATTTGACCACGAAAATATATTCTATATAACCAATATTTTGATAAACATAAAATAAAAATGAAAAACATTAATTGGTATCCTTATATTATTACAGGGCGTCAAAAAACAAATGTGTATGTTATTATAAATTAATATTGCTAGATGAATTAATGTTATTATTATGCAATATAAGCACATGGTTCAGCTGTGGGTAGTTGAGAAAAGAAAGAAAAAAAGGTTCCCAACCAAAACCTAGTGCGGTGGTCATGCTCATGCCAGCCTATCTAGATTTTTTAAATTACGATAGCAACAATACACCTTACTCTTTTCAAGAAGTACTTTTTTTAATAAATAATTAAACACGGAAAAACATATAGATCTAGAGTCTTTTGAAGTTCAGTCTAACTACTTATATTTTTTTAAGGTTTTCTTTCTTCATTTTGATCGTTTTAAGTTACTTTGCACCGTTAACTTTTTTATTACACTTTTAACAAAAATTAATGTTATTAAAAATATTTGATTCTTAAAATATTCTACAGAATGTTAAAAAAATATATTTTTTATATTAATTATTTAAAAATATTTATCAAATTTTATAAATAATTAATATTTTTTTATTTTATTTACATTCATTTAAACATGTCTGTAGCCTTAAAAATTTGATAATAAATGTATATATATATATATAATTAATATAATTAATTCTATTTAGATATTTTATTTATCTTAAAATATATGATAAACTTTATCATAATTAATTCACACAACTCGGAAGTCACAAATTTGAACTTTAAAGAAGATGTTCAACCTAACAATATCGACATTTGTCGGTTGAATTAGAACTTAAAAATAATTTTTTTAAGTTACTTGAATAGTAAGTTCATTGTGATATTTTGATTAAATCTTAATATTTTATGACAATAATTTGAGAAAATTATTGTGTAATTTAACATAATTTAAAATTTAGTTGTACAAACTGAACATGATTTAATGACCACATTGAAAGAAAAAATAACTTAAAGGACCTAAGTGAAAACCAAATTAAACTTAAAGGCTACAAAGTGTATTTTTGTCTAAAATTTAACGCGAGAAAATATTACTTTAAGCTAAAGTAGAAAATACTTTAGAGTTCATTGATCACTTACAATAAATTTACATTTGTCTCCTTCTAGTGAACTGTAACATGCAGACCCAATGTTTATCTTTTTACTACTAAATCAAATTATTGGAGTTTTTGAAGATGTACTTTATAATTTAATGAAATTTATATGATTATATTTTACTAGGTTATACTACCTTCGTCCGTAAATATATATCACTCTCTTGATAATTTTCTTTGTTCTTTTCAAAATACCTCTTTCAACTTTTCAAGTGCATTTATTATTTCTTTATTAATCTACCTCTAATTATGCTATTGACATAAATGATATTTTTTATAATATATAATAAATACTTTATTAAAATTATAAACATATTATCTTTCTTTAACATTAAACTAGTAAACAATTTAAAATATTAATAAAATTTAAAACTGCTACTAATTTTTTAAATTTATGTGTGTATGTTTTGAAGAAAAAAAATAAACATACTTGAAACCTAAAGAGTGCTTCTAGTTAGGAAAAATTATTTTCTCAAAAATGCTTATAATTAAGTGGTAGTACATATATAATGGATAACTAGTTTTTTTTTTTTTTGAAAAAAGCCCCCAAACAACAACAAGGAAACCTAAAGAAACAAAATATAACTAATGGTGGCTAGGAAATTCTAAGTTACTCTTATAAGCCAACATGGTAATGGAGGCAAAAATAAGAATAATATCAAAAGTTTGCTCAAATTCAATCATGTAAAGATCATAGTTGACAAAAACATCATCAATTTAATTCGCTTCATGAAATATATGAAGTGAAGAATAGTGGTCCAGCCGACCTAAAATATTAAAGTACAGTCAAATATAACATGGGTGTCATATCATATTCATCCAAATTTAAGTGCGCAAGTACATGTAAATCAAACTATATATGAAACAACCAACTCCAAATCCTTGAAAATAATCCATAATTTTGCCATCATAATGGAGCAAATTGGAGACCTCTCCAACATAATTTACTGTATTCACACATTAAAAACCATTAACCTTTTATTTAAATGAATCTAAACCTCTTATGGTCAGACCAACTTGATATTTGTTTTCTTTTTTTATATATATAATAAACTTCTTGTAGAATTTTAATATTATATATGTAGCAAAAAAGTAGAAAGTCACCTCCGCAGACAACCTTTTTAAAACCAAGTTGAGTTGGGTCTCTTTTGTTTTTCATCTTTATGTCGTTTCTACGAAGTTTCTTAGTTAACATATGTCACAAACTACGTATAAACCTTCTCGCTTAAGTTATTGGCACCGCCAGCGCCAGCCAAATTTTGTTTCAGTTGTTAAAAGACTTATGACTCCGTTCGCTTTTGGGAAATTTACCAAACTATATAAACCTATACTAGCATTTTTCACGTGGTAGATTGACTGATATTAATTTTATATGCTAAGCAAAAGCTAAAATGGCTGCTTCGGTTTCATCTTTTCTTTGATTAATTAATTAATAATATCGTTCATGACTTAGTCTTTGTGTTTTGTTTTTTGGTAAGCAGTCTTTGTGATGAATGACCTACAGCTTCCTTTATCAATAATGAATTGTTTAAGAAAATTTTGAGCTTTTTTTCTTCTATTTATAAGAAAAATTGCACATTTCAAATTGTATTTATTATTCAAATGACTTCTATACCCTTTGCATATATATAGGAAATGTGTTTATTACTTTTTTATAAATAGAAGAAATTGAAATCCATGCAAACTCCTTTGATCGTGCAAATTGTCGTTTTGAGAACATTAAAATCTACTCAAGATTGACGGTACTATATTCTAGTATTGTAAATTAAATGATTTAGTGAGAAATCTTTTAAAGTTGAAAGCACTTGATATAACTATTAAATTGGAAGAACTTAATATAAATAATCTAAATATGTGTTCAAATCTTTCATTTTTCTTTTCTTACTTCCTTGTCTAAAAAGCTTTATTTTAAAATGTGAGTTTTATAAAAGATTTTTATAACATATATTGTTTTGAAAATATTTTTATAAATTGTGTTTAGAATAAAATATTATTCAAATTGCTCATTGTTATATTTTTCACTGCGTTCACATAATGGTTCGTGAAAAGTTACTCTTACATATTACAAATTTAAGGGAACTATATAAAATATAATACAATTATTAGTATTAGATGACAATTTATCGATTGCTATGAACAATTGATGAAAATTTCAATTTAATTTTACATTAACCACCAAGATCTAACACAAATAGTTGATGTGTTGTGTGTAAATGTTGTAAATTCGGATATCGAATTCAATTCTTAATAAATAAAAAAAGCTATATGGTTACTTACATGATACAACAAACAAACTTCAACCACACACATGTTACTTATCGGTAAGTTGTTCTGACCAATTAGAAAGAAACTTTAAACTCTAAACATTTTTATTAGTTCTTCTGGCACTGTTTTGAAGGCATTATGTTTCTGTAATTATCTTTACGCAAATTATGTAGTTAGAAACATGATTGTTTTGGATAAATAATTAGAAAGCTTAAACAAAGCTAACTCTAGGACATCTACAATGGGGTTTGTTCTTCTATTTAGCGGTCATTTAAAGAATCACTCTCATTGTAATCTTAAAAGAAGTGAGTGGTGTTTATTTTGATGCAATAATATAAAATTATTTGAGATTTATTTATTAATATTTTTTATGGTGATTGCTGGAGGAATTTAGTGCTTACAATGTATCATCATTAAAATATAAATGAGCGAAGTATACAGGTGAGAAGGGGAAATTAATTAATGTGGATGGTCAAAGAAATATATAATTTTTTTTATTCTATACTCCTACCCCACATTCTACTCCAATTTCTCATTTTACCCTTTTTAAAATAAACAAAAAATAATATTGTACACAAAAAATTCAATTCGTATTTTGGGAAAAT
>JBBPBT010000036.1:4370989-4387438 GCA_037974875.1 Cicer bijugum
CATTAGTATTTTTATTTTTTAAATAATTAAATTAATAATTTAATTTAATTATAATAATTTTTAATTATACGTATAATAATAATAATAATAATTAAATTATAAATTTTATTTATAATTTATTAATATATTTTATTTTTAAATAATTAAATTAATAATAAACAATAGTTTAAAAAAAAAACCAAAATTTGTAGTTGGAGGTCGCTTTCTAAATAGAGACTTCTTGTTGAATTTAAAAAGTATGACGGTTTGGGAAATTTTTTTCAATGTGTGACATTTAGAAAATAAATTATTAAAATAGGGATATTTGAATAAAAAATTCACTAAATATGAGATAAGAACTCAACTTTAATTTTATTATTAGAGATGTTTTTATATAATTAATTTATTAAATTAAATTATTTTTGATTTAAAGTATTAATTTTTCAAGTTCAAGTGAAAGATCTAAAATTAAAATTATATTAAAAATATATTCTTTTATACACTTAACATTTTATTTTGATTAAAATTTATCTAGTCTCGTCAAAAAATTTGTAGAGTCTATATATTTTAATAGAAAGTATTTGAATATTTATAAAAGAAAGAAACTAGTTGAATATTAGTAAAAAATATACCATAAAATGTTTCTCTTTAAGAAATAAAATTAATTTTGGAAAAAAGAGTAAGTTTAATTTTGTATGGGTTGGAGGAGTGATGATTGGAGGAGAGGCCAGGCTGGCGCGAAAGGGGTCCAGCAAGATGAAGGCCCGCCCGGATTTTAAACCCTTATCAAATCCCCTTTTTGATTACAACCTATCCCACACCCCACGCTACATTACCATGTGCTATTGTGATTTGATTAGACAACATATTATACATTACATTTTTTTTTTTGAAATAAATAAAATTAAAACCACACTCACTCGTTACTAGTACTACACACGACACTACCCTTTCTCATTTCTCACATTAATAACCACCATCACATTTTCCTCTTCCTCTTTCTTCTGTTTCTTTTTTTCTCTCAACGTTTCAAATTCAAAATTCGAAAAATGAGAGAAATTATCAGCATTCACATCGGTCAAGCCGGTATTCAAGTCGGAAATTCATGCTGGGAGCTTTACTGTCTCGAGCATGGCATTCAGCCCGATGGCATGATGCCTAGGTATCATATTCATTTCAAACCCTAATTTCCTAATTATTTATTCAGTATTATTATTCTAAATCGTTTCGGTTAATGTCAGTGATTCTTCCGTCGGAGTTGCACACGATGCATTCAACACGTTCTTCAGCGAAACCGGTTCAGGCAAACACGTTCCTCGTGCCGTATTCGTAGATCTCGAACCTACCGTCATTGACGAAGTTAGGTCTGGTACCTACCGA
Source organism: Cicer bijugum (assembly GCA_037974875.1). Taxonomy (NCBI): domain Eukaryota; kingdom Viridiplantae; phylum Streptophyta; class Magnoliopsida; order Fabales; family Fabaceae; genus Cicer; species Cicer bijugum. The sequence continues at coordinate 4,372,349 of JBBPBT010000036.1, forward strand.
CAACTCTTTCACCCTGAACAACTCATTTCCGGGAAGGAAGACGCCGCTAACAATTTCGCTAGAGGACACTACACTGGTTTGTGATTTACTCGTTTTTTCTTCAAACCTAACCCTAATTTCTTTTTCTTTTTTCTCACTTTTTGTTGTTTTATTTTGTTTTAGTTGGCAAGGAAATCGTAGATCTGTGCCTCGATCGTGTTAGAAAGTTGGCTGATAACTGTACCGGTCTTCAAGGGTTTTTGGTCTTCAACGCCGTCGGTGGTGGTACCGGTTCAGGTTTGGGATCCCTATTGTTGGAACGTCTCTCCGTTGATTATGGCAAAAAGTCCAAACTCGGATTCACCATCTACCCTTCCCCTCAGGTATAACTAATCAATCTTCGAACCAGTGTTTTAAACATGAGAATCATGATCTTCAATGTTGCGATTCAAATGTTGTTGATGCACATCTTGATTTTGCTATCTAGATCTCAGTTGTGAACTTTTTTTTTTGGGTATTGATTTGCTTGTTTTGGATCTAGGTTTCTACTGCTGTTGTTGAACCATACAACAGTGTTCTCTCCACACATTCTCTCCTTGAACACACCGATGTCGCTGTGCTTTTGGATAACGAGGCGATCTACGACATTTGTAGGAGATCTCTTGATATTGAAAGGCCTACTTACACTAACTTGAACAGGTTGATATCTCAGATCATATCCTCACTCACAACCTCATTGAGGTTTGATGGGGCAATTAATGTTGATATCACTGAGTTCCAGACCAACCTTGTGCCTTATCCCCGTATTCACTTCATGCTTTCGTCCTATGCACCTGTGATCTCTGCTGCCAAGGCATACCATGAGCAGCTCTCTGTGCCTGAAATCACCAATGCTGTGTTTGAGCCTGCTAGCATGATGGCCAAGTGTGATCCAAGGCACGGGAAATACATGGCCTGCTGCTTGATGTATCGTGGAGATGTTGTTCCCAAGGATGTAAATGCTGCCGTTGGAACCATCAAAACCAAGAGGACAGTCCAGTTTGTTGATTGGTAACCACTCTTTCTATAACTAATTGTGAAAATTGAGAGCGGTCTCACATTGTGTCATTTGACCGTTTTAGGAATAGAATATCAGTAGATGCATGTTTAGGACAGAATACTATGACTTTATTTGATTTGTGTAACTAACTGATTCCACACAGGAATTTATGATTTAATCTCTATGTTGTTCTTGTTATCATGTGACAGGTGTCCTACTGGCTTTAAATGTGGTATCAACTATCAGCCTCCATCAGTTGTGCCTGGCGGTGACCTCGCAAAGGTGCAGAGAGCAGTTTGCATGATCAGCAACAACACTGCTGTAGCAGAGGTCTTCTCTCGCATTGATCACAAGTTTGATCTTATGTATGCTAAAAGAGCCTTTGTTCACTGGTATGTCGGTGAGGGCATGGAAGAAGGGGAGTTCTCAGAAGCCCGTGAAGATCTTGCTGCTCTTGAGAAAGATTATGAAGAAGTTGGTGCTGAGGGAGCAGAAGATGAAGATGAAGGAGAGGATTATTGATGTTGCAATATGTAGTGCAAGCGGTTTTTCTTACATTTGATTGTTTCAAGCAAAAGAGGGTACATGCTTTGTTACATTACCCTCCACTCGTACTGTTCTTTTATTTCCTGTGTGATATAGTTCCATCATTCAAACTTGTGAAATGGTCTTCATTATTATTATGCATCTAATTTTGTTTTAGGATCTGTTGTTTGCAGCCTCAACTATGCATTGAGAATTGTTCATGTCAAAAGTTCATTACAGTATTTTTTTTTACATGTACGGTTTCTACAATATTTTCGATGAGTATAACGATATTGACCATGAATAATGTGCACCCTAATGTTTTTATCAACAAATCATTCCGAAAACCAATGTGCTCAACGTAATATTTATTGGTTGGATTATCAGGATAGTCCCCTAACACCTGGTGAACCCAAACGGTTTGTTCAGGCTTTGTTGTCTTGAATTGTGTTTTCTTTCAGAATCCCTTCGCTTGCATAGTAAAGAAAAGGAAAAAAAAGCTTAGGTGCATTTTTTTGACAGTTTATATCACAATACATCTTTTGTGGTTATAATAACTGAGAAAATTATAAATTTGATAAATTAATGGTTGATGAAGTTTAAAACTATACAAAAAGTGCCTATGCACTTAAGTTTTGTTCTAAGAAATAACCTTCGGTCATTCATAATCCTTTAGCAAGCACTAATGATATTTGTGTTTATATTGGCCAAAATTTGAAATAAAAGTGCATTTCAAAATTAACATTTTGAACACATAGGTACGTGGACTAGTCTTCACCGAATACTAAATATGAAACCACCAGGAGGCCAATAGTACATGAATTTGGTGTTGGCTGTGAATTACTTCGATAACAATCCAAAATGTGCTTTTGATGTGAAAGATGCACAAACGGAGCAGGATAGTACAAGTCTACAAAGTACCAAGTCACTACCATTTTTTTGTATCCAGTTTGGTCGGCACACACACACACACACACAGAGGCTCTAAGTAGGTGGATGCTGTTTTTTTTCAATTGATGATATTTGTACTAATTTAGTTTATAACATTTTTAAAATCGTAATTTAATTTTTAATTTTTCCATCAAAATTATATCTCTAAGAAAACATAAATTTAATTTTAGGCTAACGAAGAAGTTGCTCCTGAGTTTATTGGGTAAAAAATACTTTTATTGTTATCCTCAAGGTTCACTGTGTTTCCAAAATAAAGTAAGATAAGCATATTTTACCGTCTAGTCCTTTGTTTTTTAAGAAATCAATCACACCTCAACTAGGTGGATGTTATTTATCAATCTATTGATGATAATCATTTGTTTATTTTAAGGACCGTTATACGTAATTGATGACAATCATTTGTTTATTTGAAGGACTTGATGGTATAAAAGGGTGTTGTGAAGATAGATCAATAAAAATGTAAAACACATTTTAATTAAATTGTGATGGAAAAACCAGAGATAATTAGCAATAATTATCTCAAGAATGCGAAATATTTTTTTTCAACCTGTGCAGACAAATGGCCAAACAGAAAATACAATTCCAAGACCAAGAGTCTTCCTAATAACAATAGGGAATATCAATCAACAATAACAACTCTATAACAACTTCCACTAAAGTGGGTATGTCAAAGTAACTCTCAGAGAACCTTATAACAACCTTCCACTAAAGTGGATATGTCAAATAACTCTCACAGAAGATAAAACTACTCAAATAACTCTCAAAAAATAAAACTACTCAAATTATATATTAAAGTAACAAACTCAGTGGTAGGAATAACATATTAAATTTGTAGATCAAACAGAGCAAGTTTGCTACAGACCTATTACCTTCAATTGGACCAAGCCCACTAAAACCTTCTTTTTTTTTTTTTCTTTTTCTTTTTTATTTCAACAAATTGCCACATAAAGCAAGGTACATCTCAAACATCTGTATTTGATCTAGTTATCTACCCATAAGAAGTGGTATTCAATTGAATAAAGCTTGAACCCTGCTATTACATTTGTAAGAGAACCAGTGTTGAAATAGTTTATACAGTTTACACACATGTTTTTTATTGCACGATAATAAGTAAAACTATACAACAAACTAAAGATTACAAGCATGATTTCTAAGAACTTTCAAGTGAAACAGAATAATTGAGACAGAGGATAATTGACATCAAATTCATACTTAGACTCGTATATATCCTCCACATAGCACTCATTGATGCCATATATATTCATATTATCTTTTGGTGTTGTTAACTCGTTAATCTTTTGTTGTGGCAATGGCCAAGAATAATCAATCTGCAATGTATTCGGTGTAATACCTAATGAGGAGTTTATCATATTCATATCTACCCCAAAAGGGTTATATTCAGAGACTTGGTTCTGAATCCAAAACAAAGACTTTGAATCTTCACTATTACATAAAGAGTTATTTTCCATGACCACGATGTTATTATCAATGGTACTATTAACATTTGGACTACTCATCATAGTGGGTTGATTTTGACTTTGACTTTTGATGGATTTACGATTAATGAGGCTTTTGAGTTTGAGAGAAATAGGAGAATTGGAAGGAGTGGAATGAGTAGTGGAGAAGTTGGTGCGAGTGTTTGAACCTCTAAGGAGACAGGCAGCTTCATCATAAGCTCGAGCAGCTTCCTCAGCAGTTTTATAGGTACCAAGCCACATCCTAATATTCTTCGACGTGTCTTTTATCTCTGCTGCCCATTTCCCTGAAGCCCTTTGTCTCACTCCAACAAATTTGGACTTACTCTTGTTCATCTTGAGTTTCTCTTTGTGTTTGTCCTCCTTGTTGCATTTTTTGTTTTGATATTCCATATCCATTAATACAAATGCAATCAAATAGCCCAAACACAAAGATACACATATATATGTGTGCATGTACTTCAAAAATATCAATGGTTCAGTTTTTCAAATAGTAGTGGAGAGCTCGTTTTGTGTTGCTTGTCTCCTTTTTCTACACTATTTGTGGGGTTAGTATTTGGGTTTATAACTGTAGTGGTTGGAACCACATCATACTTGGATTCTCATATCATCGTGGCTTGGTTTGGTCAACCAAATGAAGCAAAGTAAGATTCGTGATGACCACTTACATAGAATGTTGTCTTTCACGCCGAAATTTTTAAATGCTTTCAGGTTTTTTGATCATTTAGACCTTTGTACATCACACCACTTATATTCTACTGCGAAATGTGACATATGACATAATATCTTAATGCTACTCTTTAACAAACAATTGAACACAACTTTTATCAGCTGCAATTTGTATAAATTTAAAATTTAGAAAATTATGCAAATTTCAACATATAGAAGAAAATGTATATAAAATGCATATTGCTTGCTAGCACTTTTAACACGGTTTTTTTAACCATGCATCGGTGTTCGAACTTCACAAATGACATTTTCTTAAATAATCTGTTTTCTTCGAGCATATAATTATCCAAGAAAACCGAGCAAATAAGGCCACGTTTCATCTTGAAACAACCTCAAAGCTGTGTCGCATCGCAGAAATGCAAGGTATATTCAGGACCGACATCTCCAGTGGGAAGGCATCATCTAATAGATCAAAACAACGGTAAAAAAACTAGAGAAAACACTCATTTTCAATTGGCACCTAAAACATCAATCCCGTGTGAAGCATAAACTTCGCATAACACTGGCGATATCCAAATTTTCTTTGCAAACATCAAATTTAATCAACTGCATTCAACACATACACTACAGAAGACAACTTCAGAAATGTATGTGGGCATAATTATGACTAATGACAAATTATTTAATTGATAAACAAATGTTTGCAACCTTGATGAATAAATAGCATCGGTATTTCAATATTTTACAAGTCAGAATCTGACACCCAAAAAAACAATACAATAGGCCAAAACTGCACGAATTGCCACACAGACAACCCTATATTCTCACGCAATAATGTAAGACCAAAAAAAAAAGAGGAATAGCAGGTGAAGCTCCAACACCACAACTGCTTAAACCTCCTTTCAGACTCATTCGCACCATGAACACTCATAATAATATACACATTCTACAGAAAGTTTCCTTTCCAATCACAATTGACTCTGCATTCTCAAAACTGGAGCCATGTTGCTATAAAAACACCATGCAAGAATGAATGATGGGAAACCATCTTATGGCTAAAAGAATGGGCAACAAATATAGAGACCACCAAACCGGAAAAATCTTGTTCCCAAAAAGTGCAAGACACCAACTGCCAACCCAGATGCAATGAAGAAATGATGGACTGCGATGCAGCTAAGAGATGAAAACTACGAAGAAAGGATGGATTGTAACGCAAGCTGTTGCTGTGGTTGCAAAGATGACCAAGTGGAGGCAAGGGTAGCGGGTGGTAGTGTTTGCTGGAGCTGTCTGAGTAAACTCACCATTCGGCCAGCTGTTTGTTCTGTTGCAAGATCTTTACCAGCACATAAAACCTAGTAAACAGAAAATGGATTATATTAAAAAGAGAAACGACTTCAACCAAATCCAATGTATTAGCTAATCAGTTAACGAGTTATGAATTGTCAAGTCAATCAATTAACTAGTTGTATTGTATGTGAACCGTATCAACAGAGGCAACAAACAAGAATCAATCTGATGTGGTAGAAGTTAAGAGTTTGTGCAAATCCAGGACAAAAAACTAACCTCGGCAAACACCGAGACAATTTTGGGAAGGTATTGATTGTTTGGGCCTAACAAATCACTGTCAGACCTGCAGATAAATAAGGTCATTTAGAACTAGAGCAATGAGAAAATATGGCAGAGAACATCAGAAAACTTAAGAGTTTCAGCAGCTAACCTTTCCGCCATTGAACAAAGTTGATCGTGAACTACTTTTGCCTCAATCAAATCACTTTTTATTGGCAAACAGTTCAACCATGCTGGAACTACCTGCAAAAGCAACAGGATAGTAGCAAAAACATTAGATAACAGATGTTTATCTAAAAAAGCACCACAAAAGGTAAAAAACAGGGAAAACAACTAAAGACCTGAGCAGAATCAATACTGTCTCGGTGAAATTGGCAAATTTTTCCCAGCGCAGAAACTGCATTGTCATATGCCATTACATTATCTGAATGAAGTGCATTAGGATGTTGGATCACAGCATTTAACCTCGATAGAGCCTCTGCATAATCAACAAATGTGTTACTACTCCATATAAAAAGCTTTTTTTAGGTTCATTAGCATAATAAGCAGTACCTCCAACAAGAGGTTTGAACACAGAACCCCCAAACTCTGCACAAACACCAAGGCCATACACAGCCGCCTACAAAAAGATGAAGAAATACCAATATCAATCGAAGTGCTTGAACAATAAAAATGACAATCAAAATGTCAAACAACAACAGAGAATGCCTAATGCTAACCTGTCTGACATCAGGAGTCTCATCATTACATGCCTCCAACAGGAATGGAAGATATGTATCATAATACCTGCTCAATTAGCAGCAAAATACGATGAAATTAATAACTTGTCTGGATAATTATCACGGCACTGAATCCCACTTGCAAAAAGTACTTACTTTATAGCTGCTTCACGGCACTGCTCTGCAACATCGTCAAAAATGCAAATTGCGATCCTTCTCTCTTCAGGAGTCTTGTCCCTTCCCTATATCCAAAATAATAGACTAAAAGTGAAAACAATGAAATAAATAAATGTTCTAGTTCTTTAGAGTTAAAATTAGTCCATGGGCGCAAATACTGTAGGAAACCTGCTTGAAGCAAGAGATTAGATCATTCAATTTGCAAGATGAAACAACAAAAGTCACTCTAAGCATATTCACAGTAAAATGAAGATTATGAATTTTAGGTGTTAATAGAAAACAAATCTTGTGATCTAAGGTTGCACTAGATAATGAAGACGTATGTGAGCTCAGAAATGTAAGAATGCTGGACGAATCAAGAACAATATCAAGAGTAATAGAAATCAAGAAAAAAGAAATAGAAAATCAGAGGAGCTCTCAGTCCTGAAAATGTTAACTAAAAAACAAACTGACTTATACGGATACTATCACATTTTTAGTTAGGAAACAAACTCAAAATCCTAACTACTCAGCAGTACAGTTAGACTGAAACCTAGGTGCGATAAAAGCAAACATGTACTTTGAAGTTTGCTAAATCTCTCTATCTAATGTTGCACACAACCACCACTGAATTTAAAAACTCAAACCAAGTTTGAAGATTAATCATTTAAATGTAATTTTCATGGATGTGACCCAAACAGGGATATCATCACAACTTCAAAAGACTACATGTAAATCATCGTTGTAATTTACCAGCTAAAACTGAGAAGACAGGAAGATATATACGTAAATACCAAAGTGAAGAACAAAAAATAATGCTGATAGACATTTACGAACAGAATTTGATATTATAAGAAACATTAAATACAGACTTGGTAGTTCCCTGAAAGAACATACCCACATAGGTGTCAAATAAGATGACAGTTCTTCAAAGAAAGGCAAGAAGGAGGCTTTGAAGGTTTTGATCAAGGTTCCTAATATCTCGCCCACCTGAGACAATGTGTAAATATTTTAATACGATGGCCAAGAAACAAAAGATAGTAGCAGAGCACTGATGATGGTTTAAATTATATTATATGGAGGTACTAACTTGGTCAAAAACTTCTTCCTCTTGTTCATTTTCCTCTTTAATCAGCTCCCCTTCTTCAGCATCAAAATCTTCAGCTTGGGCCCTCTCTGCTCTCTCTCTTTTTCTACTTGAACTAGCTGTGATTACTTGTTTTATCTCTTCAACAATTGATCTGACCTGCTTTTCATCTAAAAGCATCCCAGAGATCTAAAAGGAGAAAAAAATATATCAGAGCACATCCAAATGGGATTTACATTAACTGAACTAAAAGGAAAGTGGGGAAGAGCCAACACTTTTAACAAGGATTTCAGAAAGCACCTACTCATGAACAATAATTAACAAAATCAGGCACTGCACTAGAAATTGAAGAAAACGACACAATATTGCAGTGAACAAAAAGAGATGGACATTCCATAGGAATTATCTTGCCTCATAAGTAGTTTAATATTAAGAAATAATAAGGTGGTAACCAAACAGATGCGCAAAATGATGTAAACAATAAGCAGACACCTTGGTAGTGAAGGCCCGTCAAATACTTGTATTACATATTGCATTCCTTCTAAAACTTCATTCCATATAAAATAAGACTCCGAAATCCATAATAATAAGACCAAAGTGAAGTGCATCCAACATCAAGTATTAATGAAACAGGCAGTTCAGTGCAATTGACAAAAATTGTGACTATTTCAAGTGATTAACCATTTAAATCCTCTAAAACACCAAACATAAAACATGAAGAAACCAAACGGTTAAATTCTGATTTCATATGCCAACAGACGATGAAAAAGCTTGCACATACAGCAGCATCAATTGTAATATCAACTAAGCCATGGTTATATTCAACAACAGTGCCAATGAGGCTAATGTAGATCGTTTTTCTATCACATGCTCTTCAATAATAAGTTATAACAACTACTAAGCCATGGTTACTTTATTCATCAATCTTAACTCTGAAAAATAAATACCGGAAATGCATATAAGGCAAAAGCATAAAGACACATACAACTAAGTTATCTCATGTTCCGTACCTGTAAGCATTCATTAAGTGAATCTAACATGCTTGCACAAATCTCTGTGTCAGGTTCCTGCAAGCAAAAATAAGAGGGAGATTTTTAGAAAGAAATGCCAATATGGGACATGACAAAGTCGGGCAAAGTCCAACAAAAATATCATCTAGATTGACTGGAATGAGTAAACTAACAAAATACATTTTCTTTTATTTATATGAATATTAAAAGTACATATAAAGCTTACAAAACAAGTCAGAAGTATTTAAATTGTTAAAACCAAAACATAAATTCCACAATAACACGATAAAGATTGGATAAACTTTAAGAATGTGATATTGAATAACAATTACCTTATGCAACGCTTCCACCAAAGCAGGGATGATACTGTCAGTCAAAAACTTCAAATAGCTCACATCCCGACCTTGAGATTGCCCTTTCTCAATGGCTAACTTTGCAGATCGTAATAGTTCCGGCATTGCTATAGAGATATTGAAAATAATAAGCATTAAAATAGTTGGGATAATGAGATGGAGTTCACTAACACTGCAAGGAATAACCACTGACCAAAACATAAAAACAGTCATTCGCATACCTGAAACAGCTGCTTTTCTAACCTCCTCATGGAAATAAAATTTAAGGAGAGGAACCAAAGTTCCTGCAACCTGCATCACAAAATAATTGATGAGAAAATCAATGTTACATAATGCTTATACAAACCACATTATGCATTCAAATAGTGGTCTATGTCTCTAACCTGGTCAATCCATGGAAAGAATCCTTCCTTCAACTCGTCGGCATAGCAACAAAGCATATTACATGCCGTAGCTTTTTCCTCTAGAACACTAGTCTTGATTCCAATTCTTTTGTCACCGAGAGTGATAGTCTCCATACTATGATAGATGAATAAAACATAGTCAGATAAATATTGCCTAACAAAAACTGGACTATAACAAAACCAAAAATGTAAAGCATGTGTGCAAAAGCATATGAAGAGCATAAGCATTCAGAAAAGGAACACTGAAAAAGCCAGTAAAGCTACAAATATAAGTCTTAACTCCAGATGCCCAAATAATTAGCAATCACATAAGATCAAAATGAAACGACACATGTGCAATAAAAGGATACATCATGCTTTAATAATTTGAACTTATATGGAAAGGACTAAAATTGAGACCTTTCATCATCAGAGTCCTCTATCTCATTATCCGAATCGGCGGATGTGATGGTTACGTCAGGCTTGAGTGAAGCAGATTGAAGCAATGGTGGCATGACAAATTCCATATAAGGAAGAAAATCTTGTCCAAGACACTTGCAGAGTCTAGCCCATGCCTGTACCAAATTAAAGTCGTTGTTACTGAACATATAGTCCAATTGGCACTTTGTGTGTAAGCTATATGTAATATAACAAGCATACCTGTAGCATGTAACTTGTTGTTGGATCATCTGTCTCCATTTGAGATACTTGCAAGGACATAAGAACTTCCATGACCTGGTAAAGAACCATCACATGTAGGATATTAAAACAAAAAATAAATGCAAATACAATAATATTAAAGTCATAATAGATATATCTGATGAGAGGGAGAGAGAGAATCTGTGTGTGTGTGTGTGAGAGAGAGAGAGAGAAGGGTTTCACAGAAAAGACAAGATGCATAGCAAAGCGGTTTAAGAAGTGAATGTATAAAAGCAGACCACCCATTCTTGACCCATAAAATTGCAATTGCAACAAATCAATTTCAAAGGAGTTCAACAGAAATATATAAAGAAAACAAAAACTACCTACCTGCTTAGCATCAGCCCTAAACTTTTCCTTCCCGACAGCCATTCCAACCAAACTTATACACTCCATAGACTTAGCACGGAGCATGCGATTAGACTTATCAGTTGCATTGACCAATATAGCCTTCAGGTACGGTATGACAGCATCATAGTATTTCTGAAAGTGTTCCTAAGGAAGACCATAGAACAAAATGAGTAATCCTAAAGAAATGAAATTATAGACATTGAAGAGTGCAGTTCATATAAATTACCTGAGATGAATCAGCAACTGAAGCCAAAGCAGTTAAGGCTCCTTCTTGCACCATTTGTTTACCATTCTGAAAGACAGAATATCCAAATTAAAGTGAAGGACAGTGATAATCATATGATGATTCAGCAAAATGACTGCAGTAGCATCACTCTTGGAAATAATATTCTATAAACAAACCTGAAGAAGTACAAGCAGTTTGCTAACTATTCCATCCAAGTATGGTGTTAAAATATCAGGTGTGCAATTCTCACTGAAGTTGAGCACAGCTGAAGCAGCATGAGCCTGTGCAAACAATATTAGGGAAACATCCATACTACAGAGTTTATTCAATTAAAATATAATTACTTCATAAATGGAAGACCTACAATAAGATTGTATGGAATAAATTAAAACAGAGGAGACCAAAAAAGACACCCAGTGCATAGGTTAAAATGTCATGATTATAGGACAAAAGGAAACTAAAAGGGAAATGTTCTAAGTGTGAGTTCTCTGGGCAAATTTTTACTCCTAGACTTAGTTCCAACCAATATCATCATTTATGGTTTAACATAATTGATAAATCCATTTGCAAAGCAACTAGCTGTATATGCCAATAGTTTCTAATTTTGTGAGTTTTTTACAAAATATTGCTTGCATTTTTATTTCAATCATTTGGTCACCGAAACCCTTACAAAATGTCCCATATTTTCCATTTAATCATTCCAAGAAACTCCAAACTTCAAAAATAAAATAAAAAACTAGTTAAACAGAAAGGCATCTAACCTGTACACGAGGATTCTGAAAATCATCCATCGCAGCAGCTAGGGCTGGCAACACCCCCTGATGATATTGAACTTGCAAATCTGGACCCAAATCAGTAGACAGTTGCCCGATTGCATTAATAGCTGCCCACCTTACACGAGGATGTTGATCAGGAAATGAATTCAATACCATAGCCACCACTTGCTCCAAATTCTTTATCATGACCTATCAACATAATACATGTAACCCAATAGCAAGCAGTTATAATTAGCACAAATAATTCAAAGCAACAGCAATAAATTCTATTCGTCATTCTCTCTTATATCACAACAACAAAAACAAACTTTAAAATCTTAAACACCTTTGAGCATCCTTCAGCTATCTGAGCAAGAGCAATCAAGGCAGCATGACGTTTTTGCCACTCAGGTGCAGCCAAATATGCAGGTAATTGTTCAGAAGCAACAGGAACAATGGTATTTCCTCCCAAAGATATAGATAACCTATCCAAACATTCCTGTCCAACACTATAATTGCTAGTTTCACCAGCATCTTCATCCTCAGTCTCCGCAGTGTGCCAAGCTGGATCATCCTCAATATCCAAAAGCATCTTCATGAGAATCGTAAACAACCTGCTAATAAACTGCGGCATCTTCCTCATCATACCAGGAGCACGCTCCCTCGCTTCAGCTAGAGTTATCACAAACTCAATAGCCAAATGCCTAGTCCCTTCCTCCAATGACTCTGCCTCTGCGATTTGAAGCATTGCCCCAACAACATCAACAATCTGCCTCCGGAGAAATCTAGGTTCAGTTCCGGCGAGCTCAATAAGCAATTCAAGAGCTTCTTGTGCAGTCGCCTCCTGACCGGAATTCAGCGCTTCAGTCAATGTTCTCATCATCGCCGGCAGCAAGTCTTGAAACCTATCACGATCGGAGGAACCAGAAAGACACTGAATGAAATTGATAACAGCATTAAGTGCGGCGATTCGAACATCAGGATTAACAACCGATGAAGTAAGGCACTGAAGGAATATATCATGAAGGTGTTTGATATGCGGCGTGAGCGAATCACCTATGTACTGCGACAATTGAGCGAAAATCAAGAACGCGGATTCTTGAAGCTTAGGTGAGTCAGAAGAAACGCACTGGAACATGAAAGGAAGCAATTCAGGCCAAGTGTTGTCGGGAAGAATACTAGAAGCGAGTTCGGAGATGGTATCGCAAAGCTTCTTGGAAATCGATTTCGCGTTTTCGGTTTGGATTGATGAAAGTAGAAGTGATTTGAGAGAAGATTGAGTATGAGGAGATAAACGCGGCCAAAGAAAGGAATCATCGCGAGTGAGTTGCTTCCTGAGAAGAATAGCGGACATGGCGCGAGCTTCTTGATGAGGTGAAGAGTGAAGCAGATGGCCGAGTTTCAAGACGAGTCCATCGGGATCGGTTTGTTTGCAGAGGTTGAAGAGAGCTTCAGCTTGTGAACGTTCTTCGTTCGACGATGTCATCAACTGTGAGATCAAGCTTTCGAACGGTGATGGATCGGCGCCGAGAATCGCCGCGAGTTGGGATTGCTGTAACTGAGTTGACTCGGGATCCATGACGATTGGCGGCGAGTGAAAGAGGGAGCGAAAGTGTGTTAGGGTTCCCTCTTTTGATTCAATTATGAGCTATAGTGTTAATTTTATGATGTAGAGAATCACTCGCTACTTCGTGCTCTACTATCGATATATCTCCTTTTATATATGGTCGCGGGTTTTAGAATTAGAATGATCCATGATGTTGCCTATGCACTGTGGGGTTGTTGTGGTTTTTGCCTTTGGTAGGGGAAATTGGGAAATAAATAAAATAAAATAAAATAAAGTTAGGATATGCTGGAGTGGGGCTAATTAGGGCAGAGCAACTTGCGGGGATGGACGATTTTTATTAGCTGTGTTTTGTTTTTGTAGGTCATGGATCATCATTAGGGTTACGCTTTATTTCCTTTTTCTTATTTTTATTCTAAATTTAATAATTTTACTAAACTAAACTAAAATATAATTTTAATTATTTACCATTTATTTAATATTTATTTTGATTATATTATTTTTTTAATACTTATTTTAGTTCTTTGTAAAATAACAATTTGTCTAATAAAAGATTAAAATAATTATTAAATTGAAAAATAAATGATTAAAATAAAAGATGAATTACCAAATGAATTAAAATAAATATTGATGATCAAAATTATAATTAAATTATTAAATTAAAATATATTTAAAATATTTGATTTATTAAATTAAAATTAATTAATATACACCGTTAATATAAAACTATTTCACAGGGACAGTCAGCCATAACTATTCATATTGTTATTATTACTTCAAACAGATACTGGAATACAATAACATATTGTTAAGATTAAATTTACATGTATATAAATTGTCGGTTTATTGGCTTGTCACGAGCCAAGCTAAAATCTTATAGTTCACCGTTTAGTGATGTGTTTATTTGTTTTGAGTTTTTCTCAAATTTTTGAATTTGGTTATATTGGCTTCATCCTAAGATACTAGAACAGATATGTGACTGGATAATGACATTTTTTGTCTTATCCCATAGCCCTACTCAAAATAACCGAAAACAGTCGGATTTATTGCCCTATTTCAATTCGCTTGTTAGAATTCATCAAAATCTAAATGTAACAATACTTACCAAATAAAAATGTAACAATACTTATATTCTTTTTACTAAAAGAATATTCATTCATTTAATTAGAATATATCAACAGGTAATAATAGGCAAGCTAGTTAATCTATAAATAAATTTATAACATCAATGTTAATAATATAAAATGGTAAAGTAATTATAAACATAATAAAATTAAAGTATAAATATTTATATATTTAGATGTATATCGTTAAAGTTGTTAATAATATTAATTACATCTATATTTGATTGAAATTAACATATTAATATAAATCAAATAAATATTATAATAAGGCATAAAACCAAATAATGACTAATGTTATTAAGAGAGTCTGCTAATGAACTATGCAAACAACCCAAAATACAATACCTCAATTGGTGAGGGCTTGATTTTTTATTTTATGAAGGTGATTTTTTTTTTGTTAAATATATTTTTAATCATAATAAAATTTTGACTTTTATAAGTTTAGTCGCTAAAAAATTG